>PVJL010003284.1:0-86016 GCA_004026885.1 Lyroderma lyra
GAAGAAATTTATTGGATATGGACATTATATTGAGGGTTATTTTTTGAGTGTGTCATAAATGAAAGCCTGCTTTCTGGACGTGGCATCACCACCTTATTTTAGTATGTCCCTATTTATTAACTTTCTACAATAGTTCACTTTAATTATCAAATGGCTGGAAGGCAACAAGGCACTCTTACATGTAGTTTGTTGCAAGAATAAGTGACAGAGCCCAGAGAATTGTTCAGTGTTGTGGGCAGGTACAGGGTAACAGAAGAGCCAGAGAGCTAAGGAGAAGAAAGCAGGTTTTATTAAGTTCTCTGTTTTTCAAAAAGGTAATGAAATAATCATGGTTAATGGTAGTATCACTCAGAAATATGTGATAAAATTTCTTAAATTATTTGAATCTTTATGTAACCTACAGTACACATGATCGAATGCTGGCTTTACACCATGCTTTTAAAATAAAACTATAAATATATTTATTTACACGAAAACATTGTATGTGTCCTTGTTGACTTTGCCCCTTAAAGCACCCTTTTATGATCCAAGACATAAAAACCTCTGTTTCTATAACAGTTTTCTAGAGTTTATTCCTTTATCCTATTCTTAACTCTTCTTTTTATTGTCTTATTTTATATTTGAAAACTTTAAATGTAGGTAATGTAAGAAACACCATCACCTATAACAATGCACTCTGGTATTTTTGTCTACCTGAATGGTCAATATCATTTTGAAAAAGGAAGAAGTCAATTAAAGGTATTTTTACTAGGATTCCAGGGGATGGGGGAACTTGTATTAACAACTAGATTAAGTCAATAAAGCTACTTTTTGCCTCAGAAGCAATGTAGCAGAAACTGTTAATATAGACCAAAAAAAGACACCTACCTCAAAAGATACATTTTTATTATTTCTCCTCAACATCAATAAGACATTTCAGTGGCTACTTGATTGGAAATTCATCCCCACCTTTCTTTTCATTTTACTGTTTTATGAAACTTGAGCTGAATATACATCAATGAACATATTTACAGGTTAATAATTTTACTTTCATGGAGAAATACATTCAGACCTTCTCACAATGTTTATTATATATTGTTTCTTTAACTATAAAATGTCATTTTGTATTTATTTGATTACATTAAAAGTGAATTAAAAACAGATTAATGTGGGGGTGTTGTTATTGTTTTTAGAAAAATGCACGAGAGCCATTGTAATTATTGTATTTCAGAGTGTTAGTAAATTATTCCCCAAAGAAGAAGCAAGAGGCATCAAAGGGTATCTAACTGTCACAGATACTGCAATATCCATACGTATCGATGCAAGGGAACATGCTTTATCATTATGCCTGCATGTTTGCCTGAAATACCCTGACAGTCACTAACTAAAAAGAAGACATGGACAAGCTTAATTATAATCATTTTACAGATAAGAAAAGTGGACTTTAAAGAAGTTAATTGCCACTCTCAAATTCATGTATCTTTTCTAATATGTGAAAGCTATAGATTATGCTCAGATGTTTCAAATCAGAAGTCAGGATTTTGTTTTCCATACTTGAATGTGTTGGTGGATTGCATGATTGTAAAACTTAATACAAGTTATACATATATTACATATGCAAATATAGAGATAATTGTTTACTATATATGTGTTATATATTATTAAAGATTGGATTTCTCTAAAAATCTGCATTATGGACTAGAGGTAATTGTGATGATGATTTTACTCTGTTAATGCCTATCAGTCTACAATGTATAATATATGACCTAAGGAAATAATTTTATAATAATGAGAATTACTTATTCAAATACAGAGCAGTACTCACAAGGAAAGGAATGGATACTTTTGCTAGATATTAAATAATTATTAACACAATTTTATCTGTAGTTTAAATAATTCTGAAAATTTAATTTTTAGTGCCCTGAAAACATGCATTTCAAATGTTCTTTTTGTTATATTTTTAAATGTAGGCAATTTATTCTTGGTTAGATTTATGACATATAGTTGTGTTTTAAATTATTGTTACAAGTGTAAAATAAATACATTTTTATTGTGACATGAAAATCTCTTTGCAAAACTGTTGAAATTCTATCATTTTTTCATAATTACCTTAATTTGACATTCTTTTAAATATTTATTTGGAAAACAAAAGGTACTTTCTTTTCTACATTTAACTTGCTGCTAGAAGCAGGAATATCTAAATTTAATAAAGCAATGCTTTATATGTTGTATCCAAATTTAACAAAGGAATGCTTTTTATGCTATTATGTTTTGTGCTTAAATGTATTTCTTGCCTATCTTAATATCTTACGTATAATTACTCTAAATGTAATTCTAGCCTATCTTTATTACTTGTGTATAATTACTCTTTCTAAAATATCTCTGTCTCACTTGGTGCTGTGTTTTGGTATTAATAATCACTCTATGGTATGCTAGCAGTTTAAAAAAATCTTTAACAGTAACTGATATATTTTCAAACTGTCATATTTATTTGATATACTCATATATAGTTGAAAGAAGTCCACATGTCAAGAATACATAGACATACATTTCCTCCTTGAAAAGAACTATTTTTTATATTCATATGCATGAAGAATGGTTAAAATATCCAATGCCTTCCAAGTGATGTCTGCTGAATATCTGAATTTACATAATATGTTTATACCATTAATAGTAATGAAGAATAAGATAGACTGGAAAATGGGGTGGTAGGAGATGTAAGCATCTTCCTTATTTTTCACCCCAGATCAAACATTGAAAAAATATATTGACTATTCTCTTGCCTCTCTTTTGTGAAAGTTTTCCTGTGCTTGTCTGTTTTCATCTTTGAAGGTTGTATATTGTTATAATCATCCAGGAGGTTTATGAACAGGAGACTCAAATGATAATAAAATATTTTCTGGTGACTGTTCCCTAGTTTCTGATAGCTGTTGATTGCATCGTTAATTTATAGGCATGGTCAAATTATGCATACCTACACACACCTGAAATGAGGGACCTTTCATTTTATAATCATCTTTTTAGTGAAGAACTTGAAAAGAAGTAAATGTGTAGGTCGCATGAGCATTCCCAGGGAAAAAGAGGAGCAATAACAAATGAATGCTGAATAGATTCTGATGGAGAAAAACAAGGATTGCAGCAAGGGTACGATCATTGATGTCGTAGTACTTCCCTTGAAGATTTAGTTTAGTTTTACTAAGTTTCCAACATTTTTAAAAATATAAGACTCAAGAGCAGAAGTATTTCCTCACCTCTGTAAGGAAGACTAGACAGTAGTTAAGCTTTGATGAACAATCTGGAGGGATTATGAACTATTAATAATGAATTTTGAATACAATGACCAAGGAGAGTGAATGAATGTCCAGCTATCCTACTGAGTCTCTCCATTATTAGAACTCTCTTGTTCCTATGGCTGGAGGATTTCCGACCTAGAAAGAGATTTCTGTGTAGTCTTTTAACTAAGAATAACAGAGTAAACTTGAAAGAACAAGTAATTTCATTTGGTAACAAATAATGCTACACAGATTTTAATTTTCTTTACATCATGGTGTATAGATATTTTAAGAAGTTACTGTTTATGTAGATTTAGAGTTTGTTATATTAGTACAATTTTAATACAACTTTATGATTTGTTTTTGGAGATCTGTCATCTGCCATTTGGGAATAGTCACGTGAATTTTAAAAATGAGATTCTGAATGGAAATGATTACTCTTGAAAAATGCCTTTTCCATTTCAGTAAAGCAAATACAATATGAGTAAAATTCTACATACTATAAACTTACACTGTAATTGGTTTTCTAATGTTTTATGAGAATGTAAGCTTTAGAAAGCAAAACAAAAAGGACTTAAAAAATTAATTTGATTTAAATAGTAAAGCATCTAGTAATGAATTGTCATGTATACATTGGAAATTTATTATTAGTGTTTAGTCAACAAAGAATATTCAATATCTGGTGAAGTAACACAGAAGATCATATTGTCAAATATCACTAACACAAATCATAGATCTGACCCCAATACCAAACTTTATTAATCTTTTAAAATTCTGGAAATAAAGCTCAGATAAAAGAGGTACAGGTTTGGAATGTTGAGGGCAGTTCTTCAAGTTCTTTTATCCTTACTGAATATCTGCTCTTTAATCTCCTCATCCAAACCTCCAAGTGAGGTCACCTCACACAGCAGGGAGAATATTTCATCCATGAAACACTTCCATTTTATATCCCAACTGCGTGACATTTTTCAGGGAGCCATGCTCATGAATCTAAGTTATCTAAGTTTATTTACTCAAATCAGTCCTTAACCAGGAACGAGATATTTAAATTTCCATAGACGAGGACCCTTCTTCAAGAAAATATTATCAGTTTCTGTTTCTGGAGATTGAGTTTTCGTGTTGACAAGGAGATTAGACGAGGCCACCTTCCTGCTTTTCCTTCCCCTGGAGAGGTCAGTTACTTTCACTGCTCCCACTTGCTCCATTTCCATCATTTATTCTGAGATTTGTTGAAATGGAATGGTAAACTGAATGTCAAGATTTTTTAATTTCTTTTTAATGGTAAAAAAAAGTTGCTATAAGAAAATATTTATCTGACTGAAATTGCAGTTATTCTTTTTGTCTTCTGTTTCGAATGTTTTGAAACAATATCAGGGCAGAGATAGGATATTGCTTTTCTTGGAGATTCTTTTTGTTTTATTTTTTCTCTGAAGTGTTCAGGAATTGCTACTTTTGATGGTCAAGAATTCTATAACTCAATTGGGGAGAAATAAGTAAAACTTTTTTTAAGTAGTTTTTCTGGATATCTGCTAAATACACTACATAAATGAAGACCAAGTTATTCAAATATTATCTTTTTAAAAGAACTAGATGACATTTTAAATTATTTAATATTTAACATTATAAATATTTGTTTTGTGTCCATTTGCTCTTTATACAAAATTACTCCTGTTAGGGCAGTAGTCCCTTTGGCTAATTGGGCTAGAGTATGTTCTTCTTGTTCTTTCAGTTGTACCATATGCCTCACTACACATTTTAGTGAATATAAAATGTCTGGTTTTCAGAAATTTTGAATATAGGTTCAGTTATATAAAATTTGCATTCTTTTATATTTCATTTTTTTCTACTTCATTTATATGAAAAGGACAGTAGAAAATTTCCCATAAGAGAAACACAAGAAAAAGCACATGTATTGTCAATGCCTTGGCTTGCATCAGTCCCTAATTTATAGAGCTATTTCTTTTCTTAGCTTGTTTATACGAAGAAGAAACTAAATTCCATGTTCCCTTCCCCACCCCCAACATATTCCTGGGCTTCTCCAGGTATAATTGAACTCCATCTTCTCTAAATCATTCATGCAGTTTAATATGGCTAACATTTTTTACTGTTACTATGTGTCAAGCGCTATTCTAAAGGTATTACATGTTTTTAAATACTTTAATTCTCCAAAACCCATGAGGTAGCTACAATTATCTGATAGCTTTTTTCAAGCAAGAAAGCTGACAGATAAATAAGTAATTTGCCCAGCATGACACTTACTAGAAAATGACTGAGCTATGTTTAAGTGTAAGTTCTCTATTTGCACAGCTTGTACTTTAAAATGCAGTTTTATAGCCTCTTAGGTGAATCACAGAATTCTTAAAATTGTGGTTATTTCATGTGTGTGGCTCTTATAACCTCGATGGAGCTGTTGGATTTTAAAATGTAGAACATGTTGATCCAGATTTCTCAATCATCTTTAAGGATAGTGGAGAGGAGTGAATCTTGGAGGTAATCTAATTCTACCTCCTTATTTTACAGATGTAGTTAAGTGACTTCTCTGAAAATGACTCTAGGAAGTTTACTTATTTGTCCAAAGTCACAACAGAAAGTTTATCAGAGCTTAAAGTACTGAGCTTTGGACTCTCAGTCCACTCTACTTTCTATTAGGCATGCTCAGTCTCCTAGTGTAGCTCTTCCTGGGAAAATGATGGTTACACTAATAAGGTAAAAAACACTTCCCCACTGATGCTGATGAATAGTATTGATATTACACTCTTACATTGCTAACACTCTTTTGTCATAATTTTAAAAAGACATTATTATAAATCAAATATTCTGCTTAGTAGGTAGTTGTCACATATACATTCTGGGATATGCCACTTTTCAAAAAATACTAAAACTCAAACTTCTAATAAAGTAAATGTTTGCCTTTTATTTTTATAATTGTACGTTTTAGTAATCAGACCAGTATTATAACGTAAGTGAATACAAGGTACTTTAGTTCTAGGTGGAGAGAATAATGGCTAATGTTTATTAGGTGTTACTGTGTGCCAAGCAGTACTCCTAGTGCTTTATGTGACTAACTCATGGAATCTTAAAGAAAAGCAAAGATAAGATAGAGTCTATTGTTATTCTCATTTTGCAGAGGAAGAAATTAAGTCACAGCAAGGTGATAGAAAATTCCTAAGGTAATATCAAACAAGTGACAACAGAGTTGGGGCATATATCCAAGTAGTCCTGATTCTAGAATCTGCAACCTGACTCACTATACCACATGGTCCCCTGAATAGAACGAATGAACTGAATTTCTGATTATGCTACAGAAACAATCCCAAAATTTTAGTAACTTTAACTTTTTATTATTTATTGACTTATTTACTACTTATGCTATTCATTTAATGATTGCTGACAGGCACCTCTGTCTTTGCCGAATGGCTCAAGTCGATGGGACCATCTTCATGTGTTATGTTGTAGCGTTTGAGGAAGAGAGAGAATCACAGATCGCACAGTGGGTCTTAAATTTCCACTTAGAACACTTCTACTCACATTTCATTGATCAAAACAAATTAAGTCAAACGGCCACAGCTAACAACCTTGAAGTGGTCAGGGAGGACTCAAGCAACCATATGCCTGCAGTGGAAAAAAAAAAAACAACAACAAAACAAAAAATGGGCATATAGCACCAATGGCTACAACTGTATATTTTTCCTCTAAATTAATTTTGTTTTCATTAAAATGTGAAAATTATTATTTGGTAAATATGCTGACATAAAAACCTTTAATACCAACATGGCTTTACAGAAAAAAAAATTTTTAAAAATAATAGCAAAATTTATTGATCATTTGCTATGTGCCAGACATGGTTCCAAGTACTTTGAATCTAATTTAATTCTCAGAAATTACGTGGGCAACTTGCCCGAAGGCACACTGCTGGTGCATGGCAGGGGCAGAATTTATTTATTTAATTTTTTTCAATTATAGTTTACTTACAATATTATATTAGGTTCAAGTGTACAACAAAGTGATTAGATATTTACGTAACTTATGAAGTGATCACCCTGATAAGACTAGTACCCATTTGACATCATACATAGTTATTGCAACGTTACTGACTTTATTCTCTTTGCTTTATCCCAGTGACTGTTTTTATAATTGGCAATTTGCACTTCTTAATACTTTTAAAACATTTTCACCCGTTCCCCAAACCCTTAAGACATATGGTTACCATCAATTTGTTCTCTGTATCTGTGAGTTTTTATTCATTTATTTTCTGTTTTAGATTCTCAATATAAGTAAAATCATGTATTTGCCTTTCTCTGTCAGACTTACTTCCTTTAGCGAATATCCTTTAAGACCTTCCATGTTGTTGCAAATGACAAGATTTCATTATTTTTATTGCCAAGTAACATTCCATTGTATATATGTACCACCTCTTCTTTATTCATTTGTTTATGGACACTTAAGTTGCTTCCATATCTTGGCTATTGCAAATAATGCTACAATGAACATAGGAGTGCATATATCTTTTTCAATTACTGTTTTGGATTTCTTTGAATAAATACTTAGGAGTGCAATTGCTGAGTTATATAGTAGTTCTATTTTTAATTTTTTAAGTAACCACTAACAGTGAATAAGGATTCTGTTTTCTCTATATCCTTGCCAACAATTGATTTATTGATAATATCCATTCTGGGAAGTATGAGATGATACCTCATTGTGGTTTCACATTGTATTTACCTGATGACTAGTGATGTTCAGCTTATTTTCATATGAGTTCTTACAATTAAGTTCATGAACTCATCCTAGAAAAAGTGTTAACATACCTCATTGGGGAATATCACTACAACCACCTGTGAAGTACTCCTGTTGGGAAGCTGTGCACCAATGCCAGCACCTAGTCCACTTTTCAAAGCAGTTTTGGAACTTTTTCTGTAATGGCCATCAGAGCTGTCATCCTATTACCCTCAGTGTCCTGAATGTCATCAAAATGTCTTCCTTTCAATATTTCCTTTATCTTTGGGTAAAGGAAAAAGTCATTGGGGGCCATCAGGTGAGTTGGGAGGATGTTCCAATACGGTTAATTGTTTACTGGATAAAAACTTGCTCACAGACAGGTGCACTGTTGTGATGCAAGAGCCATGAGTTATTGGGAAAAAAATTCATTATTTTCATCTAACTTCTTCATGTAGCCTTTTCAGCACTTCCAAATAGTCGACTTGGTTGATTGTTCAGTTGGTACAAATTCACAATGAATACTCCCTCTGATATAAAAAAAGGTTAGCAACAGTGTTGTGACTCTTGATTTGGATTGATGGAACATTTTTGGTCATGGAATATTGACTAACTACCATTGTGTACTTTGAGACTTTGTTTCAGGGTTGTGTTGGTACATCCATGTTTCATCACCAGTGATAACATGGCCCAACACATCATCTTGCCTCTCCAAAAGGTCTTGGCAAACTTCGACTCTCCTTTGCTTTTGTTTATTGGTGAGCTCCTTCAGGATGATTTTTGTTCCCACCTTTTTCATGCCAAGATTTTCGTAAAGATTTTCCTGTTTCTTTGTCCATGTTTACTTGGTCAGGTATGCTTCTCACAGCCAGCCAATGATTTTGATGCACAATACGATGATTTTTTGCAATGTTGAAGTCAGTTCTGCTGTTACTGGCCTCCCTGGACAGTATTTCTAGGAATTTATGTAGTTCCTCCTGATTTTCCAATTTGTTGGCAAATAATTGTTTGTAGTATTTATTTTATAATCGTTTGCATTTCTGTGGTGATTGTGACTTCTCTTTCATTTATGATTTTATTTATTTGGGCCTTTGCTCTTTTTCTCTTGCTGAGTCTGGTTAAAAATTTGTAAATTTTGTTTATCTTTTTGAAGAGCCAACACTTGGTTTTATTGCTCTATTGTATTGCACTTTTAAACACTACTTTGTGTATTTCCACTGTGATGCTTATTATTTCCTTCATTCTACTCACTTAAGTCTTTGTTCATCTTATTCTAGTCCCTCTAGATGTAAGGTTAGATTGTTTATTTGAGATTTTTCTTGTTTTGTCAGATAGGCCTATATTGCTATGAATTTCCCTCTTAGAAATTATTAGACCCTGTCCCATAGATTTTGAGTTGTTGTGTTTCTGTTTATCTCAAGGTATCTTTTCACTTCTTCCTTGAGATCATTGTTAACCCTTTCATTGTTTAGTACCATGTTATTTAGCTGTGTGTTTGTGAGTTTTTCACTTTTCTTCATGTAATTGATTTCTAGTGTCATATGATTGTGATTGGAAAAAATGTTTTATGTAATTTCAGTCTTCTAAAATATATTAAGACTTGTTTCGTGACCAAAGCAGTGGTCTATCATGGAAAATGTTTCATGTGTTTTGGGGATGAAATGTTTGAAAAATATCAATTAAATCATTCATATAATGTGTCATTTAAGGCCACTGTTTCCTTGTTGATTTTCTGTCTGAATAATATATCCATTGTTGTCAATGCGGTATTAAAGTATCACACTCATATTGTCTTACTAGTAGTTTCTCGTTTTATATCTATTGCTATTTGCTTATATACAGAGGGTACCAAAACATGTATACACATTTTAAAGAAAGGAAGAAACTGTATTAAAATGGTACCACTCACTATATACCTATGACAAAAGATCAATACAAATCATGTTTGACTTCTGCAATTACAACAGGTGCTCAAAGTGGTTACTATCAGAGTCCAGACACTTCTGATTACAGCGAATTACTGCTTGAGGAATGTCGACATCTCTTAAAATGTATATACATTTTTTGTCACCGCTGGTATTTAGGTGCTCCTACATCAGGTGCATAAATGTTAACAAGCATTATACCCCCTTGTTGGATTGGTCCCGTTATCATTTTGAAATGGCCTTCTTTTTTTTTTTTTTTTTTTTTTTTTTTTTTTTTTTTTTTTTTTTTTTTTTTTTTTTTTTTTTTTTTTTTTTTTTTTTTTTTTTTTTTTTTACATTTGTTTTAAAGTCTATTTTGTCTGATGCAAGTATTGCTACCACAGCTTTTTTTCTGTTTTCATTTGTATAAAATATCTTTTTCCATCTATGGGTATCTTTTGATCTGATATTTGTTGTAAGCAGCATATGTGTTAGTCTTGTTTCAATATCCACTCAGCCTTCCTCTTTCTTTTATTTGGAGTATTTAGTCTACTTACATTTAAAGTAATTATTGATAGCTATCTAGTTATTGCCATTTTATTGTTTTCTGGTTCTTTTTGTAGTTCTTCTCTGTTTCTATTATTTTGTCCCCATTTTTTTTATGTTGATGATGCTCTTAGTTTGTGGTTACCATGAGCTTCATATATAGTAAACTATGTGTATAGTAGTCTATTTTATGTTGATGGTCAATAAAGTTTGAAAATATTCCATAATCACAACAGTTTTATTCACCTGCTATACAATTGTTTCTGTCATCATTCTTATACTTTTTTGTGTATGTTTGTCTATGTGTATTGCTTAATATGTTGTGTAATTATACATGATCTTTTTATTTTTACCTTTTAACCTTTGTGCTAGATTTATAGTTAGTTCATTTAATGCTATTATTAATTTTTTTCCTTTTGTGTGTTTTCTTATTCATATATTTTATCTTTTCTTAAAGAAGTCTCTCTAACATTTCTTGCAATACTGGTTTAATGGTGATAAATTCCGTTAGCTTTTTCTTGTTTGGGAAACTATCCTTTATTTGATTTTAAATGATAGCCTTGCTGAATAGAGTAATCTTGGTTGTAAGTCCTTGCTTTCCATCACTTTGAATACTCTGTACCAATCTTTTCTGTCCTGAAACGTTTATGTTGAAAAATCATTTTACAGTCATAATGGAGCTCTCTTGTACATAAATAACTGCTTTTCTCTTGCCCCTTTTTGAGATTCTTTGTCTTTAACATTTGGCATTTTAGTTGGAATGTTTCTTATTGTGGACCTCTTTGGGTTCCTATTGTAAGGGACTCTGTCCCCTTCCTTGAATAATATATCTACTTCCTTTGCTAGGTTAGGTTATTTTTAAATCATTGTTTTTTCAAATACTCTTTTAATCTCTTTCTCTCTTCTCATTCTGGTACCATCTATGATGTGAATGTTTGTACCTTTGATGTTTTTTTCATCCTATTATTTAAAAATTTTTTTTTAATTATTACTGTTCTGATTGGGTGTTTTCTATTTCCTTGTCTTTCAAATCACTGATTTTTTTCTGCTACTTTAACCTTTTGTTAGTTACCTCTGATGTATTTTATTTATTGCATTCTTCCTTTCTGACTCCTCCTTTTCTATCACTTTGTTGGAGTTCTCACTGAGTATATTCTTCTCCTAAGTTCATTGAGCATCCTTATAACCAGTGTTTTGAACGGTGTATCTGATAGATTGCTTGTCTTCACTTTGTTTAGCTCTTTTTCTGGAGTTTTGTACTGTTTTTTCCTTTGGGACATATTTTTTATCTCATTTTAGCTGGACACCCTGTGTTTATTCTATGTATAGGAAGATCTACTATGTCTCCTGGACTTGACTGAGTGATCTTATGTAATAGGTATCCTGTGGGGCCCAGTGGCACAGTCTCTTGAGTCACCTAAGCTGGCTGCTCAGGGGTGTTACTTTGGTGGGTTTTGTGTGCCCTCCTGTTGTAGTTGAACCTCCATTGCTATTGTCATGTCACTTCAGGCTCACTGGCTGTGAGGGCTGGCCATGAATACAACGCATATGCTATTGTGCTGACCACATGTAGTGGGAATTGCTTTAGCCAGGCTCTGTTGCCAGCTGAGTCCTCCCTTTATGTATGTCATTATTTATGTGGTTGTGTGGCACTCTGGTGTGATCTGAAACTGGCCATCATGTGTATTGGTTCTGGAGCCTCTTGGGAGGGGCTCTGGTGCAGGTCAAGTTCAGCTACGTCTTGTGCTAGGTGCGGGGCTTTTAGTAGGTGCTACGAAGTGGTATGTGGTTGTTGATTGTACTGTATGGAGGCAGTGGGGAGAAGCTATGCTGCAAACTGAAGTCATCTGCTTATAGTGCTGGTCTTGGTGCTTTTTGGTGGGCACCCGGATGTGAATGAGGCCAGCCTCCACTTGGTCTGGGCTGTGACCACTTAGTTGACACTACATTGTCAGCCAAGACTCGTCTCTGCCTGTGCCAAGCTTCAGACCTCCTGATGTGAGTTACAATTAAGTTGAGGCCAGCTGCCACTTGTGCTGGGCTTGGGGCCACTTAACAAGAGCACTAAAGCATGACGAGGCCAGCTGCTGCCTGCTTGGGATTTGTGAACCCATGATAGATTTTGGGAAGGCCTTCAGTGTAAGCCAAGGCAGGCTGCTTGTATAGAAGAGCCACTGGAAGCAACTTGGGCAGTGTTCATGAGTTGAATAGCATAAGGTCTCAGGGAATCATCAGGATAGTGCAAATGGTGTTATCTGAGTTAATGGAGAGCACAGATTTGGTGCCTTTCCAGCTAGGTGGGAGATGTGTTCAACAGAGAAACAAGGGAGACTGATAGCATTTCCGTTTGTGAAGAAGGCTGCCCTGATCCCTGGTCCTCCTGCCTTCATTCTAAAGGTAGTCGATTTAGTTCTTGCCCATATGTCCCTGGTGCTTTTGGGGCTATGGCTTCTAAACTGGGTCTTAGAGCAAGTAAGTTTGTGAGTGAATCTGTGTGGCTCTCTCTTTAGAGGAGCACTTGGGTCTCCAGCAGTGCTCTGTCTCACTTGGATGCAATCCCTACTTGTTTTCATAGCCAGATCTTATGGGGACTCCTCTTTCTGGCACTGGAGCCATGTTCTGGGGACACCTTGTGGTGCTGGAACCCATTGCTCTTCAGGGGGGACCTCCACAACTGAGATAGAGATAGCCTTTCTGATTTTTAATCAACACACTGTGGTTGTGGGACCTGCCCATTCTGCTTCTCTGCTCCTCCTACCAGTCTCAACATGGCTTCTTCTTTGTATCCTTATTTAATAGGACATCTATTAAGCTAGTTCAGATAGTTCTCAATAATAGTTGTTCTATAATTTACTTGTAATTTTGATATGATAGGAGAATGAATAATTCAACATTTTTTAAACCTGTGATTACTCTTTCCTTAAAATGGCATATGTACATAATGTTACCTCAATTTTTGAAATAAGACATAAACATATTACTTACACCATATTCTCCAGGTATAGTTCAGTCACTCTACTACATTTTAAAATATTTCTATTTTTATAAAAATATTTCTGCTTAAAATCAACAGAATATCAACTGGTTAGCCTAGAATTTGTTGATGTTACCACAGTTTTATTCCAGCTTGTTTTTAAGTATTTTAAAATAAATGATTATACTCATGTATATAATAGAGGTTTTCTTCAGGGCCAGTTCATGATATTTATCTAAGTTTCATTATTGTACTTGTCAGAATAGTTTGTGGTGACAGTGTTTTTCCAACAATTTTTAGTCATTTACCTCCATATAAACTTTCATTAAGCACATTTTTCCCTCTGTAAGTACCTAGAGATTTTAAGTGACAAGTATAATAATTTAAATATGTGAACAAAAATGGCTTTTCTTTGTTCCCAAACAATATGCTATGGTTTATCCAGAAATAGATAATTTTTATTAACAAGATTTCCTGTTAATTTTTTTCTAATTTAATGTTAAAGCCTTCTCATATTATTTCCTAAATCATGTATTATATTTTCAACCTTTAGGATATAAACATATGATCATCTTCAATTTTCACAATACACAATTTATATTTTTATTTAATGAGAAAACTGTCTATAGAATTTTTTTTTTTTTTTTTTTTTTTGGTATGTGGGTAGTTCCCTGGGTGGGAATCTATTGAAATTTTAATTGGTAAACAAATCAAGCTGCATCTTTCTGCTTGCCTTTTTTTTTTTTTTTTTTTTTTTTTTTTTTTTTTTTTTTTTTTTTTTTTTTTTTTTTTTTTTTTTTTTTTTTTTTTTTTTTACTGTTGAATGTAATGTGAAATCTTTGGTATTACTTTCCATAATTTTATTGATTCCTCCTATACTTATTAATTCATATTATTTTTATTCTAAGTAATAAATAGCTCAACATTCTTTTTGTTAATATGGTAGTTAGCATTACCATTTATTTAACTTAATCTAAATGTAATTACATATGTATACATGTATATCCAGGCATGCGCGCATGCGCACGCACGCGCACACACACACACACACACACACACACACACACATACACACACACACACATATAAAATTAAAGTTTCTATATTTTAGGCTGATCTTTTTCAAATTCATTTAAAATACATAAAATAATTATGTAAGTAGGTAGGGAGTATCAGTCAAAATGTTAAAAATATGTGTTTTGTGTTCTCAACATTTTAGTCACATTGATATTTTTTGTTTATTCAGGATGAAAAATATTATAAATACCAGAAGTATTATCAGCCTGTTTTGTTGTTATACTCTTAAATCTTTTCAATAGAATTTTTAAATGCACAAATTCTGAAAAGATTAATTTATATTGTTTGTCAGTAATTAGATTCTGGCATTGTTAAACAATTTTTATGCATTAGTAATGTCAATAGTCCAGAAAAATCAAAATTAAAGCTACCAAATTAATAAACAGTATTTAGTAAGAGTTTGTTGTGCCGATAAAAACAGTCTGTCAACTGGGAGCCTTCAAATTCAAAAACTTACATGAAGCTCAGGGATGTGAAGTTACAGGACTTCTTAAAAGTAAAAATGAAGAAGTTTTCACCCTTTAAAATGATTGGTAATTACAGTAGGGGCTCCCAAGTGGCAAGGGATTAGTTAAAAGTAATTTTCTCCTACCATTTTTAGGACAATCACTTGTTTCTTTATGATTGTCAGAGGCATTTATAAGAAATAACCTAAGTTCCATTTATGTTCGTGAATTAAGATTGATTTAGTTTTGCTTATGTGGCTTAAATGGTTTTGCCTACTTAGGGAACTCTCAAGTCCAGCCTCCATTTGGTATTTAATTTTAACAGAAAAAAATAGAAGTAGATGAAATATTCAGAATATTAGGTGGAGTATAAGTTTTGTCAATCATGATTTGCATAGATTCACATCATTTTTTTTAAATATTCATTTAGAAAATGTTTACAAATACTTGCTGTATGTTGGGCGCTGTGACATAAAACCACATGAGTATAACACCGCATACCAACCAACCACAGATGAGTAGAAGCTACCATAATATGTAGGTATAGTCACAGTGCTTTATAATGTTGTTATAATTACCATAATAAAGTGTCTTAAATGAAATATGATAATTTCAGAAACATAATGTATTTTAGCATAATTTGAGATCTCCTATGAGCTCGTTGATTTTTAGGATTATCTTAAAGATTTCTATATGAAATAGAAAAAAGATGATAACATGTTAAGTACCTCTGAATATCAGACATAGGCATACTTAGCATTTTTCAGTGTGTTGTTTACTTTTCTGTTTTTTTCATTTATGAAAAGGACACATTCGATATCTATTTACATGAGCCCCATGCTGCTTAAGAACCCAGTTTACTCCTTTCAGTTCTATCAAATATTTAAGAATTACTTACACTTTGAATAAAGCAATTATAAATATGACTGGATGACAAAACACATATATTACTAAATGTTTAACTTTAAAGAACATCATATTCTCAAGCTGGTCAAGGCATAATAACTACTAAGGAATCAACGCAATGTGGTAAATAGAAAAAGGTAGGGTGTGGTCTCAGTCATTCTCACTACAGGGTGTCAGAGGCAGCCTGTGCCAATATATTATTGTCGATGACAGTTATGTTTTGTTCTCATGTTATGTGTTCAGGAAAACACATCATTCTAATGCAGTTAAAGTGAATTTGATATCATTCACACATTCATTCATTTGACAAAATATGTATTGAGTATCTGTTATATGTATGTACTCATGTAGGTGCTAGGCATACACAGTAAAGAAAACAACTGTAACTCTCATTCCATGGTGTTTTCATCCCATTTGGTACCCATAACAATTGTAAGCTGCAGGCCTTGTCGTTATCCCTACTCTACCGATGAAAAGCGAGGTTTCGAGAGGATAAGTAACTGGCATGATGTCACAATGAATAGTAAGTGTCCTCCGTGTTAGTTTGACAACAGTCTGAGCCCATTGTCATCACATCACACCTCTCAACCAAGTTCAGTGTTAGGAGAGGGTGATTATTCCTATCAGCAAGGTGCACAAAGACAGTGATTTCTTTTATTTCGTTGCGAGGCAGATGGAGATAGAGAGATGCTGTAAGAGCCATAGTTGGTTAATACCAACTCTCTAACCTGGACTATTTGCTTGGATCCCAAACTGTATTTAAACTATATTTTAATAAAAAGCAAAAGTAAAATAAAATAGACAAAAAACAATGTTGAAAACATTTTTATTGTTGAATTATATTATGGATTAATGCCTTAGAGACTGAATGACTTTGAATTTTATTTTTTCATATTGCCTTTAACTTTCTGACCTATCACACACTGAGTCTTATAAATTTAATTTTTTTTTCCTGGAGCGTAACTAAACTTGATGGAGACTGAAATGTATTTTTATGACTGACTATATCTGCTGGTGAAGACCCATAAAAACAAAGAACAAAACTGAATTATGTTACTGAATTCTAATATCATCACCTATTAATTAAATATAGAAACTTTTAAAAAAGGAAAATGTTAGATTATCACAGCTCTAGCCATCTGATTCAGAAAGGTAGGGTGGAAGTCATCTCTGTTTTCTGTATAGGCTTTTGTAGAACTATAGAACCAGGAGGCAGATATATAGCCTTCCACCAAACATACATGGTCATTAAAAACAGCAGGATTTCTGCCTGCGTAGCCTGGTTATCTTGGGCATGGAGATAACCATTCTTAACTGACTTGAGGGTACTATTGAGAGAAATGTGATTGCATTATGGCATTGCTATTTATTTTTCTTACATGTAATTCCAACGTAGTTGACATACTGCTCTGGTGCTCTCTTCTGTGCTACACTTTTAAGGAACCATATGCTACATTTCTAATTCTCACAAATATGTTTTATATTGTTAATAACAAACAAGTGTGAGACTTCTTATTATCACTGACTCTTATTCAGTAATCATTTATTGCATATTTCCTTTGTACCCAGAGTAGGCACTTTTGTAAACAGAGTTAGAGTATAAAGCTCGAAATTTTATTCAGGATTGGTAGAGATTAACAAGGTAAATTATAAATTTCATTTTACTAATAAATCCCTGAGTATGATTTCTCAGTAACATTAACATTATTAATCCTAATGGCTCACCACTTCATGTCAAAGTGTTAATGAACGAATTTCTCCTCTCTGAGTGGTTCTGGATTTGTTTACATTACTTAGCAAAGTGTAGAAGAAAATGACAGTGTGCCCTTAACACGTGGCATTGTTGTCCAAGAAGTTGTAATAAAACTTACTTTTGATAAAAGTACTGTACTTAGTAAATGAATGATTTGTCAGAGAACTCCATCAAGAAAAGAAATCTTTGGGCCAAAAAGGGAAAATGCTGTGAGGAAGTATAACCTTTTTTCAATTGAGAATGTTTTAAAAGTAGGGAAATTGTTATTTTTCAGTTCAGGAGACAGAAGAGTACTATGTGAGTAAAGTATTCTTTGTAAGTTTTCATAAAATCTTAGGACATCTGTAGAAGGGTCACAGGCTTTGTTAGAAGTCTCATTCAATAAAAAAAATGTAAGAAATATATTTGGTAAATAATAAAAGATGTTATCAAAAGCCACATTTTATTAACTCTTGGCATGTCCTGGAAAGAGAAATAAAATGTGATGTCTGGCTTCTTAGAGAAACAATTTGAAGACCTTCACGGAGTATGGATAATTGTAATTTTTATTCTGAATGCTTCTGAATTTGTTTTTCTCATTTACATTATTGCAAGTAGAAAGATTTTTCAAAGAGGGAGATATTGGGGTAATTATTATACATGAACTTTGATAGGGTGACTTTTACAGTCACAGTAAAATGGATCTCTAAGGATTCTCTGAATGTTAATTTTACACACACACACCGACATGCACCCCTTTTCTCATTTTACTATAATGAATAGGTATTAAAAACTCTTTTCCATTTTTGATGGAATATTAAGAAAAACTAAAAGTGAATCACATTGCAAGAAGATTCACTAGTAAAGGAGCAATTCCTGGAGGCATACATCCATCAGCGATGATTAAAGGCACTGGCTTTTTGTTGATTTAGTACAAAAATGCATATTAAAAGGTGACAAAGCAAATGTATGAAAATAAAATATTAAATGAAACTATGAGAGGAGAACTGAAAATACAGAATCTCTAGGTAAAGCATGTTGTTTTTTATTACCCTTTCCTCCCACCTGGCCAGGGAACACTGGGTAATGTCTGGGGATGTTTCTGATTTTCATAATTGGTGGTTGCTACTGGTATCTAGTGGCTAGAGGCAAGGTATGTTGTTTAATATCCCACAATGCACAAGATAGCTCCCCACTGCCAGGAATTATCCAGCCCAACGTATCAATAGAGCCAAGGGTGAGAAACCTGCACTAGGTGGTAATTACAGATAATGCTGAAATATTTGTTGATACCTAAGTTGTTCTGTAGTACTTTTCAGAAAAATAATAAAGGCACATGTTTATTAACAAAAAGTGTTACTTTTTGCCTGGGGAGCCAGCATAATGTACTCCTAGCCACTTCTCTACTCCTCTTCTTACATCTGACTCAGAACTGAATGTTGAAAAGCTCAAGGCAGTCTGTCACATTCTCCAAGGTCACCTCTCAACAGTTCTCTGTTTAGCCCATCACTTTCCCATGGCAATGTTTGAGTCAAGGTATCTAAGGAAATACATTTTTATTTATTTATATATTTATGTATTTATTTTTCTTATTGTTAGACTTACTGGGGTGACATTTGTTAGTGAGGAGTACATAGATTCCAGGTGCACAATTCTACGGTGCATTGTCAACTTGTTGTGTAATAAGTTCACCACCCAGTGTGAGTTCTCTTTCCATCACCTTATATTTAGGTCCCCCTCCCTCCTCTTTCACCTCCTACCCCTTCTCCCATCCTCTCCCCTTGTCCCCAAATAAACATTCAACTATTGATTGTGTCCATGGGTTATTTATTTGTTTGTTCATTTCTTCTTTCTTTGTTGCTTTCAGTTTTATATTCTGCATATGAGTGAAGTCATACAGTTTTGGGTTTTTTTCTGTCTGGTTTATTTTGCTTAGCATGATGATCTCCAGGTCCATCCATTTTGTTGCAAATGGCAGTATTTCATCTTTTCTTATAGCTGAGTAATATTCCATTGTGTATATGTACCACAGCTTCTTTATCCAGTCGTCTGTCGCAGGGCACTTTGGTTGTTTTCATGTTTTGGCCACTGTGAACAGCACTGCAATGAACATTGGGGTACATAAGTCTTTGTGGACTAAGGTTTTCAAGTTTTTTGGGTAGATCCCCAGAAGGGGGATTGCTGGGTCATGTGGTAGCTCCATTCCCAATTTTCTGAGGAACCTCCACACTGCCTTCCACAGTGGTTGTACCAGTTTGCACTCCCACCAGCAGTGTATCAGAGTTCCTTTTTCTCCACATCCTCTCCAGCACTTGTTATTCCTTGTCTTGTTGATAATAGCCATTCTCACAGGTGTGAGGGGGTATCTCATTGTGGTTTTGATTTGCGTTTCCCTGATAGCTAATGAGGATGAGCATTTTTTCATATGTCTGCTGGCCGTTTGTATTTCTTCATGAGAGAAGTGTCTGTTTAGTTCTTCTGCCCACTTTTTAATTGGGTTGTTTGTTTTTTTTGTTGTTAAGTCTTATATATTTTAGATATTAGACCCTTATCTGATGTGTTGTTTGCAAATATTTTCTCCCATTCAGTTGGCTGTCTCTTTGCCTTGTTGATGGTAAGGTGTTTACTTGTGATTTTTCTTGTTTCTTAAGATAGGCTGTAATGATATAAATTTCCCTCTTATTACTGCTTTTGCTGTGTCCCAATAATTTTGATATGTTGTATTTTCATTGTCATTAGTTTCTATATATTTTTTAATCTCTCATTTGTTTTTATCCAGTCATTTTTTAGTAAGCTGTTGTTCAATCTCCATGTATATGTGGTTTTTCCTGTTCTCCTTTTTAAGTTGATCTCCAATTTCAAAGCTTTGTGGTCTGAGAATACACTTGGTATAATTTCAATCTTCTTGAATTTGCTGAGGCTTCTTTTGTGTCCCAGCATGTGGTCTATCCTTCAGAATGTTCCCTGTGCACTAGAAAAGAATGTATAGCTTCTATTTAGTGTGGGACTGAATAAAAACATATACCTAATGAAAAACAAACAGTGCATAAGTGGTCTCAAGCTATGTGAATATTGGCTTGTAAATCCTAGTGAAGCAAGTTTCACCTAGTGAAATGTGAAAACATTTTTCTCTTAATTTTTTACATTTTTAATTTATTGTGATGACTTTGAAATTAATTTTTGTATATAGATGGTAAGTGGTTCATTTATTTAAAAATAAAGAATTATTATTGATTGATGAAATGGTTGATTTTGTTCAAAACTACTATTTGGCAGAGGGAACCATTGACTAACAGTGATATCATTCAGAATAAACACTTCTGTCAAGGCATATTTGATATGAGCTTGGACAGATCCAAGCTCACACACAAAAAAATGGAGGTAGGGAGAGAGGAGAAAGAACTGGAATGTTATACACCAGCATCTTAACTGTGTTTTTCTGTTTGTGTTTTGATTATGTGATTTCTCTGTTCTTTTTATTTATGACTACTATTTTTTCCATAGTGAACACACATATTTCATGATAATGCAATGAAATTTATTTTTAAAGTAATATGTGAAGGAGACCAAGTTTGAAACTGACAAAGTTACATATTTTGTGTCCTTGACAATCGTAACATAGCTGGTACTCCATCCTCCCAAACTTTAACTCGTCTTTTGATTTATTCCCAACAGATCAGTGAAAAGGCTGCTACTCAGAACCCTCCAGTGACTTTCAGTTTCACAGTGGGTGAAACTTGTAGTCCTCCACAGTGTGACCCACCTACCATTCCCACTCCCATTCATTTATCTAACCTTTTCAACTTCTCCACCTATTCTGCTGTTGCTACACTGGCTTTGTTTCTTTTTTGTACACATATCTCCAGCCTCATGGATTTTGCTCCTCCGATCCCTCTGCCTGGGGGATTATCTTCTGCAACATATATTCATGCTTAGTACCTCACCTCTAAGAGAAAGCTTATCCAACCCGTGGCCCACAGGCCGCATGCAGCCCAGGATGGCTTTGAATGAGGCCCAACACAAATTCATAAACTTTCTTAAAACATTACAAAAATTATGTGTGGACCTGTTTTTAGCTCATCAGCTGCCATTAGTCTTAGTGTATTTTATGTGTGGCCCAAGACAATTCTTCTTCTTTCAATGGGGCCCAGGGAAGCCAAAGGATTGGACACCCCTGTCTTAGAGTCTTTCATCACCTAAATATTGTTATAAATATCCAGCTCACATTCTCTGTTTTTCTTCCTTGGTTAATTTCTTTTTTTCTTAGCAGTTCTCACCATCCAATGTGTTAGTATTTTGTGTATTTTTTTCCTCTTTCCCCATTTGAATATGAACTCAAGGAAGGCAGAAATTTTAATTGTTTTTATCGCTTCACCCCTGCACTTAAAAGAGTAGCTGGTCACAGGAAGACAGTCAGTAAGTGTCCTATGAATAAAGAATGCCAGAGACTTGCAAAGGGCAAGGCTGATGTCACTTTTTTAAGAGTGCCAAGTTTGTGTTAGTTTTAATCCCTGGTACAAGAAATGGAATATTACTCCCAAGAGATTGCAGCAGGCAAGCATTAGCTCACAGAATAAGGCAAATTGATTGAAGGAATTTTAGCCAGCAAGTATAGACATCTTGCAATTCCAAGTTTTATTAAGTCAAAGTTCCAACAGTATATACTCCCTCACAGAGCTTTCTAACTTTTGCATGTTGTAGCATTCATAGAAAATGATATTTGAATAGCTTATTGGGGTAAAAGGGCATAGCTATTTGTGCCCTGAGATACTGCCCCAAGATGTACCTCTATAGGTATCTCATCATACTTAAAATAAAATAGAAAATTCTTAATGTGATTTACAACCTTATGTGATCTGGCTTCTCATTACTTTCAAAAGCAGATCTTATTCTTCTGCTCTCATGTGATTATCTCACTTCTATTGCTGGAAAAAATTGAGGCCTCATTTAGGGCATTTGTGCTAGATGTTTCCTTCCCCTGAAAGACCCCTCTTCCTTTTCATCATTCTGACCCTTGTAGTTAAGATCATATTTTAAATATCTCAGAAAGGCCATTTCTTATTATTCAATTTAAGGAAGCTACATAGTTAATCAGTATTGCAAAGCCAGCTATAATATTTTGCATAAAGTTCATCAACATCTAATGTTTTTCTTATGTATATATCACTGTATTTGTTTATTCTCTGACTCTCCTGGCCTGAGCTGGAAGTCTCTCTTATTCATAGCAAGATGTGTAGCACTAGAACAGTGGCTGCCTGTCATGGATATTCAGTATTTGTTTAAAATGAGGAGATGAACAAAATTAATTTCCTATAAACAAAGAAGTGTTCGTAAGAGAGTGATATTGCTAAGTATTTTTGAAGTTTGTCCACAGCTAAAGTGATTTCCTTATATAATTGCAATGAAATAAAAACCCACAGAAGCATTATTATATAAATGGTTTCAGGCCAGATTTTGGCTTAAGAAAGCTACATTAGGTATAATCTGGGACAAAAAAAAAAAAATTTTGACAAAGTGTCCATTGTCCTCAGATATCATTTAAAAAGATAACATCTAATTCAGAAGATTTATCTAAGAGTAAAATTATTTCCTGTACAGGAAAACCTGTGTGAGTGATAGGAATAGGTAAGGAAACCTCTTAAACAAGTCCCCAGTGACACAGAGAATTTTCAGACCAGATTTCTAAAATAAGTTATTATTTTCTTTATTCATTTATTGATTTCTGCAATAAAAGTTGAGAAGCTTCTGTGTTTCTCTGTGGATACGCTTTATGTGAACCATAAGAAATTAATTTGTACTAATCTTCGAAATTAATTTTCCAATGGAGAGAAGCACCTAAATCTAAACATACATTTTCAGGAGCAACTAATATGCATTTTAAAACATGCTTTGCTATTGGTTTATGCAAGCGTTTCCTGAGTATCATGGATTCAGAACTCTATCTGATGTTTCCATTGTGGATGAATCTGAAAAGACAATAGCAGCTCATAAGGTGAACAAAAGGGAAATAGTGGCAGGCACATAAAATAGAAAAGGCACAGAGAGAGGAGAAAACATGGGGAATGACAAAAAATGGGAATAACTAGAGGAATTACTGTAAATACGACCCAAGAGGGCAAGGCTTAGATTTTTTTTAGACTGACAGTGTCCCCTGGTGGTGAACCCTTGTTTGTATCCCTTCAGATATTTAGGTAACACCCAGTCTAATAGATCATTACAAAATGACATACAAAATGATCACGAACTAGGATCTCTTCCTTGGCTCCTGAATCTAATAAATTCATTTAAACTTGCACCTGCAGGGAGTTTGAAATGTCATGTTCACTCACTTGGGAAAAATAGAGAATAATGTCTTCCTGTTTGAAGAGGCTCTTTGAGTGACTTCTGAGAGCTTCCAAATTAGCTAGGAGGTCTACAAATTAGCATCTAATTAAGATCACCTTTGGACATTTTTGTGAAATCCTCTTGGAGAGATGTTTTTAAAATGTTTTTATGGTATACATCAAGTTTTATTTAGTAATTAAGACCCCTCAATTTTCTCTGAATTACAGACAGTCTTTTTCTTCCTTTTTTTTTTTTCAAGTAATGATCACTTATAATCATAATGGTCATGGGAAAACTAACTGCATAATAAAGTATCAATCTCTGTCATACCAGCTTGTTGTGAGAACTTGTAAATAACCAGCTCTCTGATGGTTTCTCTGTCTCCTTTCTAAATTCTGCAGAAGATAAAAATGCAGCAAGATAACAGGTCTCATCAATCACTCACCAAAATGTTGTAGTTATTAGCTCTATCCTTACCTACCTCTTGAGTAAGATCCCTTGTCTAGCTACATTAGCTGGCTTCTCTCTACTTGAGTTTATTACAAACTTTTTTTTTTCCCTGCACTGCTGCTCTGGGGCGGGGTGTATGTTGTGGGGGAGGGGTTGCTGCTGCACTCATGTTCAGTTGGTTGTACTCATCAACCTCAGAGGAAGACATTCTATTGTCCCAATTTGTGTTTAGATTACTAAAGTATACTTTTCAAAAAGTTAAAAAGATGACTCATACAAATAAAATGAATGTGTGCCAAAATTTTATTCAATACAGTATTAAGGTTATCAATAAAATGTTAACATTGTTTCAAATTGCTTTTGAGTAACCAGATATTTATTGGCAATGAAGGTTAAAATAAGATTGCTGAGGTTATGTGTTCATCAAGCACAAATTATTTGCATTTCTACTGTACATTTTATAGAATTATAAAATAGCCTCATCAGTAGGAAGTCAGTACATCGTGCACAGCAGTACACTGAAAGAACTCCCAGCAGTCTCTGCCTGTTTCCGATATCTATGAGTATATTGAATCTCTGAAACTATGTCATCACATAGCTCACTAAAATTATTTTTTAAGAATGTGGGCTGTTAAATTTTTGGCCCCTTGTTTGGAGTTGATCTTTAATATTTGAAATCTTCTTTGTCTATTGTTGTTGTTATTGCTTATTTCCCAGTAGCTTTCCTGAGTTAGTTTTTCTTTAACTCCCAGCTATCCTGGGTGCTGATCCTGGCGATAACAAATACATACCTCAGACCCACCTGGTCAGGCCTCTCACCCAGATACGTAGCGGGCTCTCGGAGAGATTCTGTCTCATATCTGCTCTTACACAGTGATGGTGCATAATGAACTTTCCCCAAACCCAGTGGCAATAAACATTCATTTCTTTGCTCAGGAGACTGTGCTTTAGATACTGCTGTGCTGGTTTCTGTTGGGATTCACTGGGTTAGATTCCAGGCTGAGGTGTCACATGCTTCTTCATTTCCCTTGGACAGGGGGCCATCCGGAGTATTTTCTTCTTGTGCTAGGTCACCAAAGGGCAGACCTATGTCAAACTGCATGATTACTGTATCACATCTGATAATATCCTCTTAACTAAAGCTAGTCTTATGGCAAAGCCTGATATCCATGGACCAGGAAGTATACTCTGCCCAAAGTGGGAGGAGGAGGAAAGTTAATATTTGATTAACAAAAATACAAACTATCACATACATATTTTATGAGACATATATCTAATATACCAGTTCCTGGGTAGTGAATCTTAGCTAAAATAAGTACCCCCTTAGGCGAACATTGCATAAAATTGACTTTGAAGAAGACAGATATACAAAGGTCAATATCAATGATTGTGCTATTTCTTGAACACTTACTTCATGCCAGGCACTTGGTCATATCTTAGGATCCATTATATATGATCCTAAAAACAACTCACCAAGTAAATTCTTATAAGATAAACAGACTCAGAGAGGGTGAGTTCACACCATTAGTAAGTGGCAAACCTGACTTTTTCTTTTACATATAACTTACTCATGCCAAGCACTGTATTAAATGATTTATAGGTTTTTTACCACCTAATTCAAAAAATAACAAAAGTAAGTACAGCCACTCCTTATTTAATGACCTACCTGTTTAATGACCACTGGGGCTTAGGACCAGTTCTCTAGCCCCAGGAATTCCCTTTCTCTGTCTGTGTGAATCTCAGGAATCCCCTTTCTCAGTATTGTGTTGTGGTGTGTCCTGTCGATTTCTGACACTTATCTAATGTATGCTTTTTGTATGGATAGAATTACATTATTCTAGTGTGATGTCACATGATATCTATTGAAGAATATATACTTTATTGCACCACAGCACTCCACAAGACATCCGCCTTTACGCTCCTCATTTATCGACCAATTTGCTTTAATGACCTAGTTGTAGGAATGCAGTAAAGTGAGAAGTGCCTATACTTTTGTTTTTTCTTAATGAGAAAACTAGTGCCTGTACTTTTTTCTTTTCATGAGAAAACTAGGCTTTATAGGATGAAATCATGTGCTACAGATAAATTAGACACCATCACTTCAATACATAATCCATGATCAGATGAAGGAATAGACCTCAAATTCCTGGTGAAATTCTGCCTCTGGGGCTTTTTAAAAATTTTCTCTTTCCTCTGATAGCAATACATTTTGTTCACTGACTTCAGTCAATCCGTATCTTGACCTTAATTCCCTTTGCTTCTTACATGTGACCTTTGATCTTTTTAACCCAACTTTGCCATTGGATACAGACCCTTGGTGCTGGACCTCACTTCCACTCAGCTGTGTCAGACTGTTAATCGTACTTTCTGCTTCAGCATTAGATTCTCCTGTGCTTGTCTCTGATGGTGCTCCAGCATGGAAGCTCAGCAAAAATGCCCCGTCATCCCTTGATGAAGTTTTCTTTTATAATATTTGGATATTTAAAGCTGTGAGTCAGAATGGAAAGATACCTGAAATCATATTTCAAAGGGCATGTCTATTCACATTGTTTTCATTAATCATTTCTTCTTCTTTATAAAGATTGAATTTAATGCTTTTTTATATGCAAAACACTGAGAAGTGTAGTTGAATACGGACATGAAAATTAGACATTATTCTGAAATAGATTCATCCATTAAGAAAATTATACTCATAGAGAATTACATAGTAAAATAAAATACCTCTTTCTAACCTTGGCATTTCTCCTTTTTCCACAGTGGAGACATTTGACTCCTCATCCTCATCCTGGCATCTTGTCAGTCTTTATTTATTGCCCCTATTTCTAGTCTACCTCATCAACATCATTAGGCTCAGTGGTACCCTGCACCTGAAACCTCCAATGTACTTCAGTTCCTATGCCCATTTTGGTCTGTAATGGGAAGCAGATTTGTCCAATCTGTACCACTCTTAGCACACCCCCACTCTAGATGAATTTAGTATTGTCTTCCTCCTTTGCCACCTTTCTGTGGACTAATGCCTCAGTGCTGACCAGTGGCCTTTCATTTTGATTGTCAAAGCTCCCCTTTGCCTTTACCCCTGAGTTCTAATTTGGGTGATGAACCCACTATACTCAGAGTCCTGACTCTTGACTCTTTGCTGCAGGAGCTGGAACTGTGTTCCTATTTTTAACTATTACACTGGACTGGGTATGGAGCAGGGGTGTCCCATCTTTTGGCTCCCCTGAGCCACACTGAAAGAAGAAGAATTGTCTTGGGCCACATATAAAACACACTAACCCTAACAATAGCTGATGAGCTAAAAATAAAGTTGCAAAGGGAGTCTCATAATGTTTTAAGAAAGTTTCCAAATTTGTGTTGGGCCACATTCAAAACCATCCTGTGCTGCACACGGCCCACGGGTTGGACAAGGTTGGTCTAGACTCATAGACATGTCCAAGCTGTGGCCCTGGACAGCTTTGAATGTTTCCTAACACAGATGCTTAAAGCAAATTTTTAAATACTTAGTACCTTGTTGTAGTTAAGCAGTGCTGTAAGTGCTTTACAAATACTATAAAGGAGGGAGTATTATTATCCCCATTTTATAAATGTAGTAACCCAGGCAGTAGGACTCTGAGTCCATACACTTAACCACCATGGAATGTTCTCAACTATGTCTTCCACTAACAGCTGTGCCTTCGTAGCCTGCACCTATAACTCCAAACTTGTTCCTAGTACCTCTTTCCTCATAGGACATGGAGCCAGTGTTGACTTTCAGCCCTCCATGCCGTCAGCTCTATTGGCCATAGTGCCTTGACAAACTCTGAGTGTTCCCAAAGTACCAGTTCCTTGTTCTATTTTATCTCATTCTTGTTGTTATATTCCTGGGTCTCCCAAGTTCACATTGCTTACTTACCCCCCTTCTTTTCCTATTTGGAGTTCACTTTCGTAGAAGCTACTGATCCTCCTCTTTCTATGTAGTAGCTGTTAAATGATTCTCATTCCATTACAATCCTCCTAGCTTGCACATTTCTCCTTCTCATATATGCATCCTTAAACATACATATCAACTGTGGCTGATTTCAGTGACCAGAAAAGATAAACCATTATATCATCTAATCCATCTTTCAGCTTTTTAACCTTATGAATGGGGAATGTAGGTGCATGTCTATACCTGTATTAAATGTAAGTGTAAGTGTATGAAACTTACAGAAAGTAGTTTCTGTAATGTGGCCAAAGCAAAAAAGTCTGTTCCAAATAAATATTTGAATGGTAATGTAAGTTTTATACCTTAAATACTCACACTTTGCAAATGGATTAGGAATCATTGACAGATTATACAAATTTGACTTCAAAACAGCTCATTAAATTATCCATTTAAATTTTACATTAAAGTGTTTACATTCATAAAACATAAAAATCAGACATGTACATTTGTCAAAATTCTACTCAGCATGGTAGAAAAATATGACTGTTATAAAAGACAAGAACATGCATAATAGGCTTTAGTAAAATTATCTTGAACAGTTAATTGAACTGATTTGAAACTTGTCAAGTGATTTCTGAAAATAATTAGATTGTTTTTTTCCTTCTGTTAGCCTAATAGTACTAACAGAAAACATATATAAGACCAGAAAAGATTCACTACCATTATGCACCACTTAACAAGAGAGATACATTTTGAGAAATGCATCATTAGGCAATTTCATCTTTGTATGAACATCATAGAGTGAAACTGAGATGTATAGCCTCATTTACACCTAGGCTATATGGTACAGCCTGTGTTGCTCCTAGGCTACAAGCCTGTACAGCATGTTACTGTATAAAACATGAGATTAAATAAAGCACAAGAGAATATGATTCAATTAAGAGATGTGGTAAACACTCTTGTGTTTACACCAGCTACTGCTGGTGTAACATGGCATACTGTTTTACAGTAAACTTACTTTTTATAAGTAGAAAAATTGTACTCTAACAATAAAAAGTGTAATATAGCAAATACATAAACCAGTAATATAGTCATTTATTATTATCAAGTATTATATATTGAACATAATTGTATTTACTGTACTTTTATACATGCAGTTATTTTGTTTACATCAGCATCACCATAAATACATGAGTAATGTGTTACACTATGACATTACAAAGGCTACATGACTAGGAGATAGGAATTTTTCAGCTCCATTATAATCTTATGGACTGCTGTCATATATGTGGTCCATTGCTGACCAGAACGTCATTATGTGTCTCCTTTCAAGAAAAAAAACTTTTTAAAGTGTTTGTTCATTGAGCATTGTTTCTATGCTAGTAAGAATTCTCATTCGATTCTCACAACCCTATGAGAAAGGCTTTGTCCCCATTTGAAAAGAAGCTTGGTTCAATTATTTGTGCATGATAACACATCTAGTAAGTGGTGGAGCCAGGAATAAGTCCTATGTCTTGCTAAATCGCTGAGCATTTTGCACCATTTACGTTTCCTCAACCTCTAAATTATGGCACCAGTGTAAAAAAACCAAAAATCAAAACATTTTCCATGATAAAAGATAGAAAATAGTAAGATATAAATGAGCATGAGAAATGGAAGAGGGCAAAGTTACTGATGTATCCTTTGTTATAAAACTGAAACAAAGGCTTTTGCCAACTCATTGGCAAACCCATGAATAAGAACTTTTTATTTCTACAGTTAATGTACTATTTAAGTAAAGCATTGAGAAAATACTATTTTCACTGCGATGCCTTAGTATTTAAGTAGGAGTATCTTTCATCTAACTCAGTTTGACTAAAGGAGTAGTTGAAATTATGAATATTTATATGCCCTTGAACTTGGTTCTCAGAATGTACCTGGGGGGAAGGGCAGGGCACACAGCTAATATTTCTGAATATAACCATATTACATCTGGAATAAATGCAGGGCTTGGTGATAGGCATTTGAAATATGTAATGTTTAAGCAAGCAATGTATAGTAAAGTAAACATTACAAATGAGAGAACATTAAGTAATCGTAAAAGGCAAGATATCTTGGAGTCTTACCTTTTAGTTTCCAAGTAGTATTATAAGCATAACAGGATTTTTTTTTTTTATATTCACAATAGCCAAAATGAGTGTGTTTTTAATATAGGGCTGTTTGAGAATTCATTTATTCCCCTTTGGATAATGAAAAATTCCACCAGTCACTGCAGGCAGTTTATTAGCATTAGTGATAATACAACCACAATAGCATGAAAGGAACAAATTATAACATGAATTTACGTAATTATATAGTATTTTGTTTTAGAGTAAGAAAACTCATCTTTTAAATCGGAATGCTATGTTTCTAGTAAAATAAATTATTTTGGATTTTAATATATTGCTAATTATTCAGATATTTTTAAATTAAAATATGTATTCTTTATAAGTAATCATTATTGGATATTTATAGTATTAGAAAGCTCTTAGCAATTTATATTTTCATACATTAGTTTGTTAGAAGGCCTGGGTAGAAACTAACATTGACTTTAAAATAATGAAATAAATTTGACCTGACTATCAGTTGAATAGCATCTTGAATCTCCAAAGATGTAATCTAACAAAATTCCTGAACTAGGCTAAGTACCAGGATTTTCAGAGTCTGTGAATTGTGGAAGTTGATACAAAACGATATAGACATGGTTTTTTAGTATCTGTTAGAGACTGAATTGTGTCCCCCCAATATTCATATGTTGAAGTCCTAATTCCCAGTACCTTAGAATATGATGGTATTTAGAGGTAAGGCCTTTAAAGAGTTGATCAAGGTTAAACAAAGTCATTTAAATTGGAGTAGGCCCTAATATAATGAGTAGTGTCCTTCTAAGCAAGGGTGAGGTGAGAGATGCACATGCACAGAGAAAAGGCCCTGTGAGAGCACAGCCAATAGGAGCCATGTGCCAGCCAATGAAGAGAGGCCTCAGGGGACTGGATCTTGGACTTCTGGCCTCCAGAACTGTGAATAAATAAATTTTTGCCATTTAAGTCACCCAGTCTGTGGTATTTTGTTGTGGCAGAACTAGCAAACTAATACAGTATCTTACCTATTCAAAGATTAAAATAAATATATCTATTCAATAAGGCTTTAAAAATTTAGAAGTTACTGACAAATATTTTATCTTTTCCTTCTCCTCTTTTAGTAAAGATCTGATTTTGCCATTTATTAACTGTGTGGCCTTAATACCTCTCATTTAACTCCCCTTGTGTTGGTAACTTCACTTTAAAATGTCAGAGATTTATCTCTGAAATTGGTTCATTTTTCTCCAAATTTTTCTGTTTTTAGTAATGCAGACATAGTAAGTATATAAAAAGCAATCAACCTAAGGGAAATATTTGCTCCCAGTTTTGGCAGGTAGAGTTAATATCTTAGTTTACATTAAAAAGCCACACACATTATTAAGAAAGGTATTGAGAATCTCATCAATAAATTAGAAAGGAAATGAATGTATAATTTAAGAAAAACAAATTCAGATATAACTTATGAAGAAAGAGGAAACTATTCCATCACCAACATGCAAATAAAACAAAGTTTCACATTTCATACATGAAACTCAAAAGGATTTAGAATTACACTAATTTAGTTGTAGATCAGATAACATGCTTACTGCTATTGTAAGAGTAATTAGCAATAGTTTAATAATTTATTGAAAAAATTTTAAGAGCTTTCAACCCAGTCATGTTATTTCTGGAACTTGACCTTAAATATAAACCAAAATAGTATAAATTTTAAAATTAAAATAATGATTATAGCATTATTTGTAATAGTTAAAACTAGAAATACCCTAAGGACCAAACAATAAGTAAATATTTAAATAAAATATGTTAGTCTTGTAAATAAATAAAAATAAGCAGATGAATCAAGGAAAATATTGTTGGATAATCCATACTATTATCAGAAGTTGTATGTGATAACAATATGGATGATTACTTTCTCCATAAGCTTTTAAACATTCTTTATTTTCTAAAACTATTCCTTACAGTGGTATACACAATGAATTTCTTACCCAAAACCATGTTTTATTTCTTTACTAACAAAACCCTGAGTTTTTAAGGCAGGCGTTATGCTCAGCTAAAAATATTCTGCATTCCTTAAAGATAAAAGTGCCATGAAACAGTTACATGTACTGAAATATAAGCAGAGATTTAGTGGTGTTTCCAAGAAATTTCCCAAAATGAGTTAGTCTTAGGGCAGCCATGCTTTGTTCTCCATCCTTCCCCATTTCATGCCGAGCACTGAAAACACAGTGCTGGAGGTGATAAAAGCTGTTTGGAACCCTAAGACCACACATACGAAGCTAAAACCATGTGCTAAGGAAGGGTTAGCAGAAAGATAGATGGCAACTGGATTTCTGATACTTTGGAGACTATTCCAGTCCTGAGACTTCTTAAAGGATAAAAATTAAATCCCTAATTTTTAAGCTACTGTTTAAATACATTTGTTGATACATATATATATGTAGAGTAGTTTCTCAAATAACATCTTTTGTTCAACGTAGTTTCATTATAACATAATGAGATGTCATAGGAACTTAATTTAACTCTTGTTTATATCAATTAGCCTATGGTAAAATTTCTTATATCTCACTTTGCTTAAAGGCACAGAACTTTATTGACCACATTAAGTGAGGAATTACTGTTTTACATATATAAATATGTATTCTAATTGTTTTATATATTTATGTGTAAACTGATGTTTGTATGCTTCTATATAAATGTAAATTATATATATATAAATTGAATATATATTTACAATTATACATGTTTGTATACATATATATATGCACACACATGTGAATGAATAGGAGTACATTGGATAGGGAAAGAATTACATATATATGATATATGTAAATATATGTATCTACATAAAATATATATGAATATTATGCACTGGACAGAGAAAGAACTACATGTATGTGGATAGATGTAAGTAGATCCATAAAACATACTGCGTATGCATGTGTGTGTGTAGTTTACTCCAAGATTTACCTCAAAGTTACTTTCTCTAGGAAGCATCCTCCTCCTGCTTTCTTATATCTTGAATGTGCCTTTGTTATAATGTGTATAACCTTGTATTATAATAATTTGTTTATATAGGTGTCTTCCCAGTCCCTTTGGTGATCAGTTCATGGGCAGATAAATTGTCTCCATCTACCCATGAACTGATCATCAAAGGGAGTGGGAAGACACATATTAGTACACATCTTAATAGATAATAGATAAGATTAATAAAAATTTCTAGTGATTCACTTAGATATCACTTCATTTTGATTGTATATCTTTAATTAGATGGTGTTCCCAATTCTTTCCCGTGCTGTTACGTGCTATTATGTGTTATTATGCACAAAACAGTCATTCAGTGATACCGTGACTAATAACATACACAATATGGATATATTAGTGTTTTTTAGTAACTGCCCCTTACGTATAAAACATGAAGTGTTAAACCTGATGTTCATTGGTCCAGAATCTAACTTCAAAGTGATCAGATATTTTCAAATATTTACATAGAATGTCCTTTCAGGGACTGCACTGACAACAGTGTTGCGAATAGCCCAGCACACTCAGGTTCAAAGCCAAACTGTGTGGCTACAGTCCTGAGCCCCATCAGTTACCATCTCTGTAAATTCAAACAAGTCACTTAATCATTTATTTCTTAGATTTCTCATTGGTAATAGGATAATGATACATTGTCTTTACATATATATTTGGTGAGAATTTAAGCACATAGAACAACATTGGACAGGTTAGGAAGTTCTCTATAAATGCTGTCTATAAATAATGGCTTGTAGTCAATGAGCTTAATTATATCCTAATTTGCCACTCTGAAACTACCTCTCAGGAGTTTGTCCTTTCAGAATGTCTATTATTTTCTTTTCTTTTTAATTACTTTATTAAATCTGCAGTTAATTAATATATTTATGCTATAAGAATCTAATTTAAATTCATTTATGTGCTGAATTATCTAACATAACTTCTCAATATGAAAATATTTTTTTAAATTGAATAAAAATGAGTCAGAGTGAGATTGAAATCGTGATCTCCAAATTAGCTTTGTGATGAGGGATCTATAGACTGTCATTCAGTCTTTCTCTTCATTTCTATTAGTTGCAGTGGTTCTCAACCTTCCTAATGCTGCGACCCTTTAATACAGTTCCTCATGTCGTGGAGACCCCTATAAAATTATTTTCATTGCTACTTCATAACTGTCATTTTGCTACTGTTATGAATCATAATGTAAATATCTGCTTTGTGTTTTCCGATGGTCTTAGGCGACCCCTGTGAAAGGGTCGTTCGACCCCCAAAGGGGTCGCAACCCACAGGTGGAGAACCGCTGGTTTAGAGGATATTCCCTGGGGAAATGTGAGGTTTACACGTTTTGTATGCATGATTTCTAAAGAAGCCATTGATAGGAATTGTTTATATGATAGTCTTGAGAAAGTTTGTGTGATAAATTTCAGTTCTTAACAGATTTCACTTCAAGAACAGTTCTCTTAAACCAGTTTCCCATTTTATAAGGAAACATTTATTGTCACAAAATATGTATTTAATTGTTATGAATATCAAAAAGAAGTTTAATTGCCTTCAAAATTACATTAAATGTTAGAATGAAGAGTATTCTGGAAGGGAAAAAACATCAAACAAGTACTTTTAAGCATCCTAAAATCAATGTAATTCTTTCTATATTTCTAAGTAAGTTATACCTTCCAGTGTGAAATGACTAATTATCAATCGCTTTCACGTGTGTGTGTGTGTGTGTATAAATACATATTTTATTTTTTTTAATTCATTTTTATTGTTAGACTTATTGGGGTGACTAAATATAAGGTGATGGAAAGAGAAGTCACATTAGGTGGTGAACTTATTACACATCAAGTTGACAATGCACTGTAGAACTGTATGCCTGAAACCTATGTAATCCTTGCTAACAGATGTCACCCCAATAAATACATATTTTAAATGGTTATCTTTGGAAGCATAGCCAATTGGACACTTGTACATTCACCAAATTACTCTATTTATCTAATTAGTCATCAAATATTTATTGAGAGTTTATTATATTTTAAGCATTCCAGGTGCTAGCAATCTGAGTAGAATTGACAAAATCCTGTTCTAAGGGAGCTTATCTAGAAGAATGTTTTATATTTTAAACATAATGTATTTATCTATATCCTAAGGCAGATGTTAAGAAAAATGTCTCCAAATTTGTTTATGTGGTATGTGGCTTATTCAACTTGCTCATTTATTTGTTCATTCTATGAATACTTACTGATTATTAATATGAGCTAAGTGCTTGCAGTAGTTGTTAAGACTACCACAAGAACACTTAAGATTATACTTTTCTGCCCTTTGCTAGGTGACTTGCTTTTGCCAATAAAATGTGAGCGAGACTCATGACTTCTGTTACTTCTGAGTAGATTTAAAAGACAAAGGCCAATGTGACCTCCAATAAGCCTTTGATTGGGTGATTGTGATAAACAAAGCTTCATTCCAGATTCTCATTGCTTTGCAGACTCTGGTGAAAGATACTTTCACTGTGTGAAACCATGAAATGTTGGAGTTGTTTTTGTGAAAGAGCCATAACTTAATGTTTATGCTCATGCTGATAGAGCACCATTCTAGACGCTGAGTATATAATAACAAGCAAACAGATAAAGTATATTTCTACATGAAGCTTATGTTCAAGCAATAAAAAAATTAAAAATAATAATAAATTGATGTATAATATGAAGATAGTGAAACGTACCATAACCATAAAGTTTAGTAAGGCAATAAAGAATTGAAGTGGATGCTGTTTTAGAAGAAATGGTCAGGAAATTCAGTTCTGCAGAGATGATACTTGATCAGAGACCTGACTTAAAGGAGGACAAAGGCCCTCAGGGCCTTATGCTGAAAATGATCACACATCTTTTGAAACGAACTGGGTGGCTGCAGTCCTGAGCCCACCAGTTACTAGCTCTTACAAATATCTGGAGAAACAGGAGATTTGGAGGCTGTGAGGCAAGAGAGTTATCCAAGTGAACAGCAGTGAACTTTGGTGCCTGCAGTGGACTGAGAAAGGAGAGATTTGTAGTAGGTGAGCATTTCAAGGTTGGGTGAGTACAGATCAGGTAAGCTTTGATAGTAAGTGAGAGAAGAAAGTTTTAAATACAGGAATAATAGGATTTGACTTGTGATTTTCAAAGATCACGTTGACTTCTTGGCAAAGAATGGGCCAGAGAGGGACAAGAATGGAAGCAGAGACCAGTTAGGATGCTATTGAACTACTGGGTCGTTGTGATAGAGGTGATACAAAGTGTCAAAATAAGACTGTGGAGAGACTGAGCTAACAGGGTTTGACCCGACATCGTGGTTACAAAATAAAGGGACAGGGGAAAAGAAGCCAGGTGCAGCGAATATAAAGATAGATTAGGAAGAACATCTGGAAATATGAACTGACTAGAAGGAAAGAATGCCAGGGTGAACGTCTGGAACAAATAAAATGAGAAGTCAGATCTCATTGTGAATGCCAGAGTAGATGTGACCTTGATCTATATTAAAGAGCTAGTACTCTATCACAGTTATTCTTTAGTTACAAGGAGTGTTATCTTAAGATTCATGTAGCACACACAGTTGGTACCCTGCCCATATCCTCTGGAGAAATTGCCATTTCTGTGCTAGTAGATCCAAGTCCTACTCAGCCAGGACCTTTACCTGAGGCCTCTGCATGTTGGTAGAAAGTGCCAGAAAATTAATTCCCTTTAGAGGAAGCCCTCAAACAATTATTTACAGAAGTTGGTCAGTAAGTAATTTAGCTCCAAGCTGGGCATTTCACACTGGCACCTAGAGTTTCCTGATGGGATTAAACTCCAATTGTTCAGATGGGTAATATTTTGGATAATTTACCCTATAGTTGTTTCTTTTTCTTCCCTGGCATACCTCTGTTCTCTCTGATGGTGTTTCCTAGTATCAATCTCTCCCAATAAACTATTGTAACTCAAATCCTTTTCTCAAGATCTGCTACTAAGGAAACCCAAATTAAGACAGGTCATACATAGATAACAATTTATTGAAGTTGAATATTTTAAAAAATAAAACCAATGGTTTTATATAGTGAAAGTGAGTCAACATTTACTTATGGTTTATAGGTGTAGTATTGCTAAGATTGTCACATTTAATCCTCAAAGCAACTACATAAGAGTTTGTAGCTGGGAGCTGCTAGAAGAGGAAGCAATCTTTTCAATAAAAAGCTTGAAACATGACAAGGGCAAGGATTGTTTGCTTGCTTGCTTGTTTTCTGTTTCATTTATTGATGTATCTCAAAGTCCTAAAAGAGTCCTTGTCACATGTAGACACTCAATGAGTATTTAAAGGACACAAACTAAAAATTCACCTCTATCTGGGAAGGATATTGTTTCTGGTGGGGACATGGGCTCAAGGGGGCATCTACCTCAGCTACGAAGGGAAAAGGAGCTCTCAAGCAAACCAGGAAGATCAACTCAAAGAGATGAGTGGGACAGCGTATATGAGGTCCCCTCAACGTTGTGGATGTGATAAACATGTTTTAGAGATGCATTAACTAAAGCTCAGGAAGTAAAACAATTCATTCACAGTCCCAAAACTGATAAATGATTTCAGTTCAGGCTTGTGACTCCTTTCACCTTAGCATATTCCTGAACTCCTCTTAAGAACTGTCCCAAGGTTAGGCAATTATGCTTTAGAGAGACTGTATGTAAGTCTGTGTTTTTTAAAACAGAGATTTTTTGTTTTTTTTTTTTTTTTTAAATGAGTACTTTAGTCAACTCAGAAAGTCATCATAAAATATCATAAACTGGGTGGTTTAAAAAATACATGTTTATTTCTCACAGTTCTGGAGGCCAGAAAGTCCAAGATCCAGGTTCTGGCAGAATCCCTATCTGATAAGGGTCCTCTTCCTGGTTTTCAGAAGCAGCCTTCTTACTGTACCCAAACATGCTGGAAGACAGTGGTCTGGTCTCTTAGTCTTTTCACAAGGGCACTAATTCCTCAACTAAACCTAATTAGCGCCCAAAGGCCCCACCTCCAAATACCATTACACTGGGGATTAGGATTTTAACATATGAATTTGTTGGGATACAGATGTTTAGTCTATAGCAACTAGTGTAAATTTGTAGGATTGTTTCCTTATTACTTCTGAGATGTAATTGGAGATTTTAACCAAGGCTTAATCTGGAACCAGAATGGGAAATAGATTATCAAATGCTAGGCTAGCTTCAATGGGATAGTGGAAGGGGGAAGGGTGGCACTTCCTCTTCCATATTAAGAGGTAAATAGCAAAACATAAAAAACTCCTGCAAAATATAATCATTTATAACATACTTAAATAAAAGTGCCTAAAATAAACTGCCATCAGGAAGAAAGTCAAATTCAACTAAGCGGTCTTCCCACAAAGGAGAAAAGAGGGTCATTTCTATGAACCTAAGAGGCCGAAAAGAGCAAGAAAAAATCTCTAATAAGACTTCTATAATGGATTCCTGAGGTTTGAGACCCTGGAGCCAAAACAAAGCAAAACAAAAAACAGAAAATGGTCAGAGTCCTTGGAAGCAAACCAATGGACCCACGTTCACTCCCACCCTCAGGCTGAGAACACAATTCCTACTCACCGCAGTCCATCTAGGTGCATCTCCTCAGGTTTTCCGTGACCTCAATCAATCCATCTCTCTGCATTCCCTGTCACCTACCAGTCAGTGGCATGACTTATGTTAGGCATACTCATTCCACCCCCACGACCAGCACAGGGATCCAAGCACATTCTTTCATGAATCACTATGATTACCTTTGAATAGTAATAACTGGAAGTAAGCAGGGAAGATACTGAAGTATTTTTAAATTTAATTTTTATCCTGCATAAAAGTGATCAGTTATTGTATTATAACATTTTTTATAGAGGACGATTCATGTCATTTTTCAAAGATTATTTACACATTATTTTCTCTTTGTCTAAAAAATGTTTCTATAATTCTAATCCCAAAGTCTAATGTTATTTCTTTCTACATATTAAATTGTTTTCAATCACTACCTGTTATTTTTTAAAATCCAGTGCAAATAATACTGCAGAGAACTGGATTTATGGTTTCCAAAGTCTCTTGTATCAGAGAAATTCTGTGGTCCTGCATAAATCTCCTTTGAACTTCAGAAGTCGTGTCCATTATTAGAAATACCTGAAGAGACCTATTTTAACACTGTGCTAGTAACACAGAGCACCAAGGACCCTAGTAGAGCAAGACTTCAGTGTATTCAAGCAAGATTAATAACCCAAAAGAATTTAAGGAAAGAAATAACTTACAAATATCACAAAATAAAACAGCACTAAAAAGAAAGGAATAGAACTTGTATATTTGGGCAATTAGACATTCTTTTCTGACATATTTAGTCTTTAATCTGTTAGCTGATAAAAGTTAATACCCAAACATTTTTATCTAGACTATATTGCTTTACCAGGTAGTATTGTTTTTCTTTAGTGGATCACATGTGACATTCATTTGCCTAGATAGCATACACTTTGGCGTAAAATCATATACTGTTTATACAGTTCTTTAAATTCTTCTCTTCCTGGGAAATTGCAAGTAATTCAATTCTCTAAAGTACTGAAGTAACCATTATTATACTTCTCAGTATAACCGACAGTCCTGGGCACAATGCCTTGTTCATAATAAATTCTCTAATATCAGTTGAGTTAATGAACAAATGAATAAGTACTTGCTGAGTTGAATTCAAATTAAATGCATTCTGGAGAAGAATTACTGTTGGTGGAAATCACTGCAACTCTTTTTGTTGTCTAAGCTGTTCACATGCTATTTATCCTTAGATGTATATTGAGAAAGTGTTATATGCCAAGTACTGTTAAGTGCTTTACTTACATCATCTCACTTAATCCTCACAATAACCCTAGGGAAATAATTAGTCTTACCTCCTTCATTTGCAATTGATAGAAAATTCAAATCAAATTGCTTAAATAACAAAGATTGTGGCATAACTTTATTGTGGCTCCACATAGCCAAGAACATGCCTCCTTACTATATGATTTCTAGGTAGGTTCCTGGTAGAGGCTGTCAGTAGCTGTAGGCTCTCACCTTTTGTTTGTCACATGATTGTAGTTAGCGGGGGAAACAACCCATATGTTCAAAATATTGGTAATGCAGAAAGCTTCATTCCAAGAAGTGGCAGCAAATGTCTCTCTAGATCAGCTATGCACCTATCCTGAACCAATCACTATAAAGTAGAATGTGGCACTGGTTTAAGATAATCAGGATTTCCTGGAATGGAGTAATATCAAATCACTTGGAATCATATAGACTAAGAGGGGGCAATGAATTGACAGTAATATTAGAATATGATCATTAAACAATGTAGAAATGGACATTAAAATGCAAAAATTAAGTAAAAGAAAACCACTATGTCCATTACATCTCTGTTTTAAAGGTAAGGAAACAAAGATGCAAAGGGTTTATGTCATTTTCCCAAGATCACACAGCTAATACTGGCAGAAATGCAATTCAAAATCAAGTCTGTCTCCAACACTAATACCCAGCCTGCCTTAAATATTTATTCACTGTTCTTTTCTCTGCTTTCTGCCGTCTCCAAAGTGCTTCTAAAGTTTCCTGCCAATGAAAGAGATCTTGTAGATTATCAGTACTAGCAGTAAATGTATTTTCTTTTTATAACTTCATCTGAATGTCTCTATTCCACTATTAATTTCTATTTAAGTGAACAAATTTTCATTTACTGCCTAATATTCCTTCCAGAAGCTAATACCCACCCACTTATATTTTAGGAATGTGCAAATTAAAGAAAATATATATAAAGAAAAATAAAAAGGAATCATGTGTCCAATCAGCAGTGACAAAAATTGGTAGAAACCATATTTATGACAGCAAAAAAAAAAAGAGTATTAACCAATGCATTTATTTTTATTTAAACTTTTTGTGATGAGTCTACAATGGGAGTTTAAGGAAATCAGTCAACCCATTTTGGATGAATATTATTACTGCATTCTGTTAACCTAAAAATAAAAACACAGAGTGAGGGATTATAAGTGTTTATTTGAGATAAAAATGAATTGCAATTCTGGGAAACATTGGTACTAATAGAATTATAATGGAATTTGAAAATTGATTATTTCTAAAACAAAAATGGTAAAAAAAAAAATAGTGTGTATATATACCTGTATTTAAATATTTTATCTGCCTAGATAAGTTGAAGGGAGAATTATTAAATCGAGGAAGCCTGGAGAGCTAAAGAGAGCATAGAAGAGGCAGAGGTCATTAGACCTAAAGGATGGAGTCTAATTAGTCACCAAACCACATGGGCTAAAGAACACCCTAAAATCTGAGGAGCTGAGTCAACCTTTAAGTTTGTGTTGGTCTTGGATAAAAACTTGGCCATAGAGGGGCCTCGCACACTTTGACATGGGAAGTGTTATGTACTACATGTTATACTAGCTTGAGCAGACTGCTGTTAGTATGGAAACGTGTAGAAGCATATAGGAGCTGGGCAAGGGTGGACCAGCTGGAGGAGTTCTGAGGTGCATGCTAGAAAAAGCGCAGATGTGGTGAAGGGACAGTTGGTAGAAATATTGACATAAAATATGATTCTGGCAGAGGCTCAGAAAGAAAAGAGGAGAGCTAGAAGGAAATCTGCTATCTTCTTAGAGATGATGGAAGTCACAAACAAAACGTTGGTAGCAATGTGGACATTAAAGGCCATTTTGATGAGGTCTCAGACAGAAATGAGGAACACACTGTTGGACAATGGAGAAAGGATGATCCATGTTATAAAGTGGCAAATAACTTGGCTGAATTGTGTTCTTAAGTTTCATGGAAGATAAAATAACGAAATTAGCATATTTGAAGATATTTCTAAGCAAAATTTTGAAGGAGCAAATTAAGTTCTCCTGACTTCTTATAGTCAAATGTAAGAAGAGAGAGGTGACTTAAAGAAGGAATTGCTAAGCAAAACTGGAACCAAAACTTAAAATTTGAAAAACTCTCTGCTGCTTCATATTGAAAAAAAAAAAAAAAGTATGTTCAGAGAGCACCGAAAGTGTGCCCATACCAACACTTAATAAAGAGGTTATGGGATTATACCAGCAGAGACACTGCCAGTTTGAATTAAGGGGTAAGGAGATGCACAAAATGAAGGAAAGCTGTCACAGTTCGATTCCACAGGATCTGACAATAGTGTTATTTGACTGTGATCATGCCCCATTCTTCAAGGAAAAAGAATGACCCCAGGCAATTCAGATTTGCAGAACTGCCACTTCCACCGTACACCCAAAAGGCAGGGCTGGTATCTATTGATTTCAAAGGGTGGGGCCTCTTCAGTTTAGGATGCCAGTATGTCCCTATTCGGTGCCTAATAGTCAAGGGCAAAGCCTTGTGTCCAAGGAGTGGGCCACCGCACTGAGCTGAAGAGACAGGGCATCCTCACAGAACGCTGCCATCTCATTTTAGTGGGCCTGGAAAGCATAGCAAAGAAAATTATTCTTGAGCCTTAAAATTCAATGGAATTTGCCATGTTAAGTTTAAACTTACTTGTCACCTCTTTCTTCTTTCCAAATTCTCATTTGGAAGGGCAATGTCCATCCCGTGCCTATCCCATTGTATAATGTACGTTAGATCCCCTGAGTTCAGTAATCTTATAACTGGAAGTTTGTACCCTTTGACCAACATCTTCCCATTTCCTCCACACCACCAGGCTAGTATCTGTTTCTGTAGGTTTGGCTCTTTTCGATTCCACATATAAGTGATATTATACGGTATTTGTCTTTCTCTCTCTGACTTATTTCACTTAGCATGATTCCCCCACGGTCCATTCATGTTGTTGCAAATGACAGGATTTCCTTCTTTCTCATGGCTGAATAATAGTCATATATGAGGGTTGTCCAGAAAAAAATCCAGCCATAACTATTTTTTGTATTCTATGGCTGGATACTTTCTGGACAGCCCTTGTACATTTATACCTACATGTATATATTTGCTTTATTCACCCATTGACTGACACCCAGACTATTTATATGTCTTGACTATTGTGAATAAGGCTGCAATGAACATGGGAGTGCAGATATCTCTTAAAGAGTCTATTTTTATTCCCTTTATATATACGAGTATACCCAGAAGCAGGATTACTGGATCATAGGGCAGACCTGTTTTTTAATTTTTTAAGGAACCCCTGTACTGTTTTCCGTAGTGGCTGTACCAATTTAAATTCACACAAAGCGTGCACAAGTGTTCCTTTTTTCTCCACATCCTTGCTAACCCTTGTTATCTTGTCTTTTTTGATGATAGCCATTTTATAAATAATAGTCGTGCGATGATATCTCACTGTGGTTTTGATTTGCTTTTCCCTGATGATTAGGGATGTTGAACATAACCTTTTGGACATTTGTATGTCTTCTTTGGAAAAATGTTTATAAACCATATATTCTTTATCTCTTTACCTAGAGACTATTTGTCTTGTTCTAGACTTGCCTTTTCCAACTTAACTAAAAACACTCTTTTTATCTGATTTAAAATATACAATACTTTAACTTCTGAGTAAGTCCTTTTGAAATGCAACTTCTCTCAATGTGTTGAGGTTTTTAAATGCTGGCCAGTTTCTTAAATATACATATGTGCTTCTTTTACCGAGGTACTAGTATTCAAGATTGTTAAAGTTGATAATTTGAGAGGAAAAAAACAATACATTTTTATAATTTTTAATTAAAAATGTATTTATTATTGTGTAAAATGTTCATTTTTTTTAACCTTTTAGTACTAGATTTAAAAATGTGTTCGCTTAGGACAAAGCAGCGTGCTTTATCTCATAGATCTATGGAAATGCAAATACATTCTCTTTTGCTCTTAATTGCTCCAGAGAAAAAGTTTGATAAGTACTGCCATAGCAGAATCACTATTATTAAATAGTCTAATTTATTTACATAAATTTTATAAGGTTTAATATTTTCTATGATTATTTGAAATAATCATAGTTTTATAATTTTCATAGGTCTTGCCAATATTTCATTAGAAATTATCAGAAGAGAGTATCTGACAGAAAATCAGAGTTGAAATCCCCATTTTAGTAGGTTGATAAAAAGAAAAACAAACTTCAAAGTTATTTTCTTAACATTTTTATTAGTTAAGATGACATGATATTGACAATATTTTTCTTATCTTGCCAGTTTAACTTGCTCAGGAGTTATATCTGTCCACAGTTTCAGTTGGGTATTTTACTTACGTTAAAATAAACCAAATATTACTGGTGTTACCATGTATTTATTTGATAAAAGAAAATGACAAAGTGATATTTCTAAAATTATGTTACTGTTTAATACAAAGAGTACCAGTGATATTTATACTTAATATTTGTTTTTAAGAAATGTAAACTGTAAGTATTTTTAAAGTTATGATAGATTTGATGGCTAATTTGTTTTATTTCCATCATTTCAACTCTCTGGTATTTTCATTTAATGTTAGTATATTAACTGCAAATTTTAAGTTTTAACAAAACATGGAAATTAGAAACCATTAGAATAAATAAATAACAATGAGATTTTGCTGCTAGATTTGGTTCAAGTCAATAGCTTGTTTGTTTTTCTTGAAAGCAAACTGATTTATGGCTGTGGCTAGACACAATTTCTAAGGTAGAAAATAAAATATTGAAAAATGGGATAAACTATGAAATTTATAGTTTATACATTTATCATGGCTTTCATTTAGCAATCTATGATGTCAGAACTCAAAATTTCTATGTAGTTTACAAAAGTTTTTTAAAAATTTAAGTTGACTGTTTTCAGGAAGATCCTAAAATTCTGAAGATACGAAATAATCTCTGTAACCAAAAGACATTTTTCTGTTGCTTCAAGAGAGAGTTTTACATGGGGTAACAGGGAGGAATCATGGAGTGAGTGTGTGTGTGTGTGTGTGTGTGTGTGTGTGCGCACGTGTGCATGCACGTATGTTCTCACACTCTCTTAACAGTTGTCTCCAGTCTCCTCTTGAATATTCCAGCAAAAATAAATCTAAAGCCTCTCATGATGGAACAGCTTGAATTGCGGAAGAGATGTAATCTGTGTGGATATTTGTGAATTTTTGTTTATCAGTTTTGTGTCCTTCATCTATGATGGAGCACATCTGGGATATAATGATTTGAAGGAAAATAAAAAAGATCTGTTTACCACCACTAAACTATTCTCCATTCATCTCCTTCAGCACATTTGAAAAGATGGGAAAACTGAGCCATCTGGAAAAGTTTGTGAGAATTGTAGTTACATTTTGAATGAGTGAGTAATTGTGGGGATTTCAGATTTAGAGGTGAAAGACTGACTTTAATGGAGAAATAATGTTTTAGAGTAGGATGAGTGAAGTTCCTTTTGAAGTGAAGCAGGAAGAAATTTCAGACGTATAAGAATAAAATGGTGTTTTTCTATTTTACGTTTATGCTACTTGTTTTTCATTTCTAGGTTGGAGCCTCAGATGTCTAAAGTTTTAAGAGTTCCCAAGGTGATTCTATTCTCTAGCTATGTTGAAAACCACTAAGCTGGAAAAAATAGCTTTCAGATTTGGCAGGAGAAAAGTACAGAGATAAAATAAGGAGATAAAGAAAATAATTGAGGGGTGGAGAAAGGAAGAGCGATTGGTAGGAGGGAGATGATCTGAAAATATATAAAACTAACTTGTCTAACTTGCAACATGGGGCCCAGGATGACTTTGAATGCAGCCCAACACAAATTTGTAAGCTTTTTTAAAACATTACAAACATTACGCATGGGCCTGTTTTTGTTTTTGTTTTTGTTTTTGTTTTGCTCATCAGCTATCATTTTTTTTAATTCGTTTTTATTGTTAGACTTACTGGGGTGACATCTGTTAGCAAGGATGACATAGGTTTCAGGCATACAATTCTACAGTGCATTGTCAACTTGTTGTATAATAAGTTCACCACCTAATGTGAGTTCTCTTTCCATCACCTTATATTTAGCTTCCCCCCTCCTCCCCCACCCCTCCCCTTTCTCCCCTCCCTAACCCACTCGTCCCCAAATAACATTAAACTATTGATTGTGTCCATGGGTTATTTGTTCATTTCTTTCATTAATATTAATATATTTTATGTGTGACCCAAGAGATTCCTTCTTCTTCCACTGTAGCCCGAGGAAGCCAAAAGTTTGGACACCCCTGATGTAAAGCATTAGTATCAGAAATCTTAGCCATCTAGTACTGGATTATTGATTCCTCAAGAGTTCAAGTGCCCTAGGATACCCAGAGATGATTTGTCCCTGAGATTTTTAGATTCATGTAAGGTCTTGAAACATAAATAGGTTTTAAGATATTTGGGGACATTTGAAACCAACCATTTATCTCAGAGATATCTGTGTTCCCATTTTCATTGCAGTGTTATTCACAATAGCCAGGGTATGAAAACAATCTAAGAGTCTGTCAGTGGTTAAATGGGTCAAGAAAATGTCACACACACACACACACACACACACACACACACACACGTTGGGGAGGTGGTTCTAGAAAGCACGCGCAGGTTGCTGCTACTTCAGAATCGGATGGGATACTTCCCGAGGGTTCAGATTCTCGGACCCAGTTACGCTAAATCCGAATTTCTGAGGTTAGGGCCCAAGAAAATGCCAGTTTTGTATGCTCTTTAAGTCTTGCTAGTATACCTTGTTTGAGAACAATTCTTAGTTCCACTGGGAGAGTTGGACAAGGCATTACTACTTACAATTATGCAGATTTGAGATGAATTTGGTCTATATGAGACACAACTAGATTAATCAAAGACACACTTGAGGTTAAGTGTGAGCCTAGATAGTGGAAGGGTTAAGGCTAGAAAGAACAAAAATAACAAAGTGAGAAATTTTTTGGAGCCAGATGAATAATCTACTTTGGAGAACAAATATAAAGAAGGTATCATGCCACATAGGAAAGTAAATGATAGTCAGAAATCCAATTTAAGGGTAGAGAAATATTTCAAGATAGTGACTCTACCAAAGCTGTTAGTGCTGCTATAGAAAAATATATAACAAAAGACATAATTATTTCTAATAAATCATGGGACTCAATCTCATTTGGTTTTTAATGCATTACAATTCTAATACAAATTTGAAATTAGTCCTGAGATTAGTCCTCATTCCCATATGCCAGAGCTCTTATTTAAAAACTTTAAATTCTAAAATTTACAATTTAACTGTCTATACTCTAGATCATTTTTTAAAGTATTTTAACACTGAAATATAATTGACATACAACATTATATTAGTTTCAGGTATACAACATAGTGATTCCCTATTTGTATATACTGTGAAATGGGCACCACAGTAAGTTAACATTTGTCGTCATTTTTCTTGTGATGAGAACTCTTAAGATCTACATTTTGCAATACAATATTATTAACTATAAATTATGCCCCACAGTATTATTAACTGTAGTCACTATATTATACATTTTATCCTCATGGCTTATTTATTTTATTAAAGGAATTTTGTATCTTTTTCCTCCTTTCCCCATTTCATCCACCCCCCACCCCCACCCCCTGGCAACTATCAGTCTATTCTCTGCATCTGTATAGCTTGGTGTTTTGTTTTGTTTTTTTGGATTTTTGGATTTTTTAGATTTTACATATTAGTGAGTAGATCGGTGTTTCTTAAACTTCAGTGTGATCAGATATATCACAATAATTGCAAAAATCCCAGAGTCCGCACTCAGGGATACATTTTTAGATATTGTTTAGGGGGCCAAGGAATCTGCTTTTTTAACAGGCACTCAGGTGGTTTTGTGAAGAAGTGATCTACATGTTGTACACTCCTCTTGACTCTGTTCTCTTGTCCTTTCCGGGGTAGTTCTCCTTTGAAGTTTTCTTTTGTCATGGAATCTTTACCTCCTTTATTGCCTTGGGTACTTCTCAGTATGAACACGTTGAAGAGAGTTGTATCACAAGATGACAGTAGATTCTCAGTTAACTGGAACTCAAGCAATTGGGATTCTCAAGCAACCAGCAAAAAAGTTGAAGAAATAATACTACATTAATCCGTCATGGGTGCCAGTAAACTGAGAGTCTACTGTATTTCGTTTTAAACTTGTATTAGTTTCCTAGAGCTGCTACAATAAATTACTCACAAACTAGGTAGCTTAAATGTCCTGTATTATCCCACAGTTCTGAGGTCTTAAATCTCAAGGCATCAGCAGGCCATGCTCCCTCTGAAGTCTCTAGGAAAGAAGACTTACCTCCTCCAGCTTCTCCAGCAGGGTAATTGCAGCCTCTGCCTCAGTGTTCACATTTACAGTCTTTCTGTTTCTGTATGTCTCTTTGTCTTCACACCATGCTTTCCTTCCTTCGTTTTTATTTTCTTCTAAGGACAATTATTTTGGACTAAGGCCCACCTTAATGTAGTATGACCTCATCCTAACATGATTACATCTGCAAAGATTTTATTTCCCAATACAATCATGCTTATCATAACTTTTGGTCAACAGTGGACTATATATACAATGGTGGTGCCATAAGATTGTAATGGAGCTGGAAAATTCCTATCACATAGCAACATCATAGCCAGTAGTTGTAGCATCACACATTACTCACGTGTTTGTGGTGATGTGGGTGTAAACCAACCTACTACAGCTGCCAGTCACATGTAAGCATAGAACATACGATTACAGAAGTACGCTGTACCAGTGGTTTTCGACTGCCTCTCCATGGCCCGAATCTGATTTGCCAAACCTTTCCTGCTGGTCCTTGAAATAGTTTAAATCAGTGGTGGTCAACCACTGGTCCACGGATGTTCACCAGAAATTTCCTGCCATTTCTTGAAATAGTTTAAATCATACTGATGTAAATGTATTCTTCTCTTATAAACACATCTAGAAAGTATGAAAATATTTCACAGGCCAGCAGGAACTTCCTTGGTCTGCAGACCAGCAGCTGCAAACCACTGTACTGTACCATGTAGGTTTGTGTAAGTGCACTGTAAAATGTTTACACATGATGACATTGCCTAATGCTCATTTCTCAGAACATACCCCAGTCATTATGTGGTGCGTGATTATAAGGTCAAATTCACAGCTATTGATTGTACTTTTTTGTCACCTACTACAATTTGACTTTGGACCCCATTACCCATGGAAACTGTGCTTGCTAGAGTAATTACTGAACTTTTAATTGTCAAATCTAAGGAGCACTTGTTAGTTCTTATCTATCTTGATATCTTTGCTGCACTCTAGAGTGTTGAGCTTTCTCTTCTTAAAGCTCCTCTTATTTGAATGAACCTAAGTCAACTGGGTTGACATACAACTTATAGTTTCACTTTGGTAGATCAGTATAGCCATGGAGAAAGTTATAATGAAAGCAAATCACAGATAAAATTATGCCACATATGTAGGTAATTTAATTAAACTTTAGAAATGCTAGTATAAAAACAGTTCTTGAAACCTGTGCCATTAATCCAAGAAATTTACTGTTCTTTGTTCTTTCAAAGTCTAGACATTTTGCATTTAAGAATTACACAAAGCAAACACACCAAAAGGCATAATTCTATTACTTTGCATAGTTCACAGATCATATGACACTGCCAATACAATAGTATTTAAAATTAAATTATAGATACCATTATAATATAATCTCACATTTTTTTTACCCACATCGGGGACTACTCGCTTTTTTTCATCAATGACTTTTTCTTCAATGATAGTTTTACTCCTTGTATCAATTCTCTATTGCTGAGTAATATTACAGCTATCTTAGTGACTTAAAACAATATAAATTTATCATCCAGTGTTTGTGGGTCAGGGGTCCAGGTATGGCTTAGTTGTATCTTATGCTTAGACACTCATAAGGCTATGGCCAAGGTGATCATCAAAGCAATGGTTTTATCTGAAAATTGACTGGGTAAGTATCCACTTACTGACACAAATTATTGGTAGAATTCAATTGCTTGCCGTTTTATGGCTGAGGTTCTAAGTTACTAGCTGGAGGCCACTCTTAGCAGCTAGAAGTCACTTGGAATTTCTCACAACACCAGGTTCCCCAGTATGACCGCTTACTTTGAAGCCAGGAAGAGAGAGAGAGACTCCAGTGAGATGAGTGCTACGATCTTATGTAGTCACATAATCATAGACAGACAATCATATCCATTTCATCTGTTGTTTAAAAGCAAGTCACAGATCTTGCACACTTAACAAAATGGGGCTCGCACACAAGCATGTGCACCAGGAGTTGAGTATGAGAAGAACCACCTGATATGTCTTTGCACACCGCCCCCCCCCCGGATTATGTTATTATGTTTTCCCACAGTAAATATTGTGCTTAGGTAATTGTACCTTCATATATGACTGTAACTGCTAACTATAACTATATACTATTGGTTCCAAAGTCTATATCCCATCCTAAAAATCTCTTCTAAAATTTCAATCCATATAGTAAACTCCCTTTAGGTATTTGTATTAATATGTGAATGCAGGCATTTCTGTGTGCACACCAATACCAACGTGTTTCTTTCTCTCCAAATTGCTCCTCCTTTTTGCCACCTTAGATGATGACATATCCTACATTGAGTGCATGTGGATCGTAACCTGAAACTGTGATTCGGCCATTCTGGGGTGAAACCCAAGCATTAGTATTTTATTTCGTTATTTTATGTTTTTAGCATCGACATTCAATACTACATTAGATTCCAGTGGAGAACATAGTAGCTTGACATTTATAGAATGATAGTACCCTCATGACATCATACATAGTTTTTGCAATATTATTGACCATATTCACTATACTGTACTTTCCATCCCCGTGACGGTTTTGTAATGGCCAATTTGTATATTTTAATCCCTTCACCTTTTTCACCCAGGCCCCAACCCCTCCCACCTGGCAACCATCAGTTCAAACATCAGTATTTTTAAAGAGCTTTCCAAGTGATTCTAATGTGCAGTTCTGATCGATGATCAATGATCTTAGCTTAACTCTCATTTGTCTGCTTCATGTATCACAATCTGAAATTATTATGCCCTTTTATTACCTTATTCTTTTTCTGTCTCTTAGAATGTAAGCTCCTTGAAAACGTGTTCACCACTATACATCACTAATACATATATATGTATATACAGAGGGTGCCAAAAAATGTATACGCATTTAAGAAAGGAAAAATCTGTATTAAAATTGTAATACTCAATATATACCAGTAACAAAAAATGAATACAAGTCACATTTGATTTCTGCAATTGCAAGAGGTGTTCAAAGTGGTTACCATCAATGTTTATGTAAGACATAGATAACATCTTTTAAAATGTGTGTACATTTTTTGACATCCCTGGTATATATAGGTATGGCGTATAGTAGGCATTCAGTAACTTACTGAGTGATTAAGTAATTAATACCCCTTATTATAGGTAAGCATTGTAAGTGCTTTATATATTATTTGATTTATCTTTATAAAACTTGTATGAATCTATTTTCAGTTCTACTATTTTTTTTATTGATTAGGGGTGACAAAGTAATTTACCCAAGGTCACATGTAAAGTAGAGCTGAGATTGAAACCAGGTGTACCTAACTCCAAAGTTCATGATTTTGACCAACATGCTTTCCAGTTATGTACATTGCTCAAATTGTCATGCCTTTGCTTCTGTTGTTACTTTTTTGGAATAGTCTCTTCTATTTCTTAATTTATTAATCCATCGTTATAGGATAAAAAGTCAGATCATTTATCTCCACCAGAAGGTTTCTTCATTTTTCTCAATATCCTTACATATTCTGTTTTCTGGCTCTGATGGTTATTTGAAATGCAGTTATTAATAATTATCAAGCAATGAATACTGTTTCATCAACAGTGTTCTAGACAGAGAGGAGAAGCACACCATCTGACATGCAACCATTCTGCAGTTTGATCTATAACTTTTATCCACAAATCTCTTTGCAATGGGGGATTCTCCAAACATCGCATGAGATGAATGAATATTTATAATCTCCATTTCACAGATGCATAAAGTTAGACATTGATTAATTAAATACACTCTTCAAGGGCAGACAGTGAGTTGATTGTAAAATTGAGGTTAGCATTGAACATTTCAGATTACTGCTTCTAAAATGAATGAATTATGTCTTAAGATGGGTTTACTCTACATAGTTGCAAATGTTTATTTTTTACTTTCTTGATATATCCTCCATTAGTTTTTGGACATTGTCCAGAAGAATTCACAGTAAATTGATAGTCAGCCCTTTGATATATATGCAGTTAGCATCTATCTGCTTCTGTAGGAGGTGCAAAAATAAAGCAGAAGAAAGAATTTAACCCATAGTAATTGTATCTTCCTGTAGAAATTCTAGTAATTATGTTTAAAGATTTTTTTTACTATATAATTTAAAGGTTTTTCTTTTGTAATGTAATGGTAATTTAGCATATATAATGGAAGTTAGCAGCTAATTAAACTGAGATTACTTTCCACTTACAGCCAACATTTAGAACATCATCAAAGTTATTATAAAGTTGTTTAAAGTTATATTACTATTTATGAATTTGAACCCCAAACCTAAAAGCATTGCATAATAACATGATTCAGAGAGACTATATTACTTCAGTATTTTGCTATTCAAATAATCAAATTAAAATTATCTGTCCTCCATTTCACCAGTGGTAGATTGTTAGATTCATAAGATTCTTAGTTAATATGTAAACTCTTACAGCTGGCTCTTAAAGATGATACATTTTTCTGATACATTTTTAAACTTAATATTTAAAATGTAAAATGGACTTAATAATATACATATATAGTGTATCACCTCTGCATATAATTTTTAATTTGTTCAGATTTTGATACTTTGATGAATCAAAATTTAAATTTAGATGCATAGTCAAAATCATTACAATTGAAATTATCTCTTAGAAATTTCAACAATGCTATCAATAAGAAAAAATAATATTCAAAGGGGAATTTAAGGTTAAATAGGATTTTATTTTCATCTGCATGTCATTTTAATCACTGATAAGCATATGCACTTACATAAGATTCCCCAGTAACATTAGAAATCTGTTCTGCAGATGTGTATCTTTGAAAGGTAGATATTAAATAAAAATCCTTGTAATGAATAATGTTTTTAATCAGGGACTCTTCAACTTTCTTTTTCACAAGCTCCTATAGAGAACTAATTGCAACCATTTCAGGGTATCTTTACAAATTTGCTGGGCTGTTTAAATACTAACTTTCTAAGACAGCTGCTCCATTAATAGGTGAGTAGATGATACTTCAATTTATTTCTCATTTCTGAATGCTTTTCATTCATTTACACATATCAGAGGACTTTATTTTGAAGAAGAAAATAAAAATAGATTGAATCATTACAACTAGCAATGTGACTATTTTGGATTCTAATTGAATACCCAGAGTAGAATTACGTGGCTTTATCAGACTAAAACTCCAATCATTCTGCCAGTAGAAATTCTCACTGATTTACCGAATTTCTCACCACCAAATTTCACACTAACCTTCCTCCCCTCCTCTGCCATCCCATACCATTGGCAAATGCTAATACTGCCTCCATTTTAAAATTTTCGCATTTCAAAAATGTCATACATTTGATCTTACCCCGAAGGCTGAGAAGAGATAAAAAATGGCATATAAATGGAATTATATAATCTTCTGTATAATCCCATGAAGAAAAACCAAATTGTATGTATCAATAGTTTGTTCCTTTTGTTAGAGTAGTATTCCATGGGAGTTAATGTACCACAATTTGTTTAACCCCTTAACCATTGCAGGACATTTTGGCTGTCTCCAGCTTTTTAAATACGGAACGCTTCTGTGAAATTTCATGTACATGTTTCTGTATGAACCGATTTTATTTCTCTGGAATAAATGTCCAAGAGTATAATTTCTGGGTTGTACTGAGTATTAGTTTCTGTTTGCCACTATAAAAATTACCATAAACTTAGAGACCTAAAAAATACTATTTTGATATTTTACAGTTGTGGAGGTTAGAAATCTCATGGATCAAAATGAAGGTTATTGAAGGGCAGTGTTTTTTCTGGATGCTCCAGTGAAGAATCTACTTCCCAGCTTTTCCAAATTCTGGAGACTCTCCACTTTCCTTGCTCTGACCTCCATCTCCAAGCATCAGCTTCCAATCTCTCTCTCTCTCTTTGTCCCCTCATTGTCTCCTTTCTATTGTCATTGTCACATCTCCTCTGACTGTCCTGCTTCCCTCTTTGTCTTACAAAGACGTTTGTGAACCGATTGGACCCACCTGGCTAATCTAACTCAATCCTTGCATTGCAAGATCCTTAATTTAATCATCTATGCCAAGTGAAGTAACGTGTTGACAGGTTCTGGGAATTGGGATGTGGATATATATCTTTTATTGGGGATAGACGGCAGGTTGGCATTATTCTGCCTATCACATGTGAAAATGACATGTTTAATCACTTTTTAAGAAACTACCAAACCTTTCCAGAGTGGCCTTACCATTTCATATTCCCACTACCAGTGCATGATGATCCAGGTTCTCTGCATCTTCACCAGCATTGGGTGTTGCCATTATTCTTTGATTTATTCCAATATATGATGACTGTCCAGAAAGTATCCAGCCATGTAATACGAAAAATAGAGGCATTCATGGCTTGATTTTTTTCTGGACAGCCCTCCTATATTTAGTAATATCTCATTGTGGTTTTTATTTATATTTCCCTAATGGCTAATGTTAAGCAACTTATCATGTGTTTACTTGTAATTATCGTTTTTTTTTTTTTTTTTTTTTTTTGGTGAAATGTCTGCTTACCTTTTGCCTATTTCTAGCTGGATTATTTGTGTTTTTTAGTATTGAGTTTTGAGTGTTTCTTTATATATTCTAGACAGTAGTTCTTAATTAGCTATGTGGTTTGCAAAACCTTTTTTCCAATCTGTAGCCTCTATTGTATTACTTTCCATGGTCTTTCACAGAGCAAAAATTAACATTTTGATGAACCATAGGATTATGACTTAGTAAATTATTCTCATTAATCCTTAGAGCTATTGAATTTTTCAGGAAGATTAGTAAGGGAATCAGAGGATAGCTGACAAATCATAAATTGTTGCAATCAAGTAAATAGGATCCCCCATAGTAGTCAATTTACTCTGGTTTTGTTACATACACTGGACTTTTCCTGCAACTCTGTTGCCACATGTTAGAGTTATCATATAATTTCTCTTTATTAAACCAAAAACATGACACTTTGGTAAATTTCCTTATGACATATGAAGGGAAATTTTACTAATTGGTTGCTAGAGTTAATCAGTTTACTGAAAGTTATGGGCTATGTATATATTTTCCTTAATTTTCTTGGTTCTTACCAATCAGATGATTTTTTATATTTATTTCTAGAAAACAAGTGAATTGTGCTGTGAGAGCCTCTGAAAAAAAATTACCATGTCCTAAAACATCATTGGATGTACATTTCTTTATAAGTCCTATGATGTTTTAGCACATGCTAGACATCATGTGCTAACATGTGTCTAGCATGTGCTGAATATACCTGTGTATTCACTTTGCAAGTACCTCCCAATGGTTTGCATAAAGAAAATATGAAGTAAATAAATGGAAATAGAAAACAAAGCCTTTGGAAGACACTGAGGTTATTAGTTAATATGATTATACAGCTGTAGTGACGTTTAGCTTTCTGGAATTCATCACACACATACACACAGGTGCACATCCACATATTCACAGGTGTGGATGGGGAAAGTACATATAATTAGCTGTGTAGTTACTTTCTAAATCAGCGAAGTATTCCTGTTTTTGAAAAGAATCAAACATTTTTCTCTTGCTAAGCTGCTAAGGAAATTTTTTTCCTAGAAAACTTTATAAAGGACAGACAAAGAAAGTGAGCAATAGTCTTAAACAAAGACAGGATTTTTCATCTGGCTGTTTCTTATAATGATGACTGATGAGAGTTGAGGGCATAATATTAAAATATAGCTCTGAAAAGGCATTTCTGCTAATGTGATCGTTATATTTAACTGAAAAAATACAATATGCCCCTGTAATTTATCCAATTGAATATTTATTAAGTATTCAAAGTAAAAACTTGTTTAATCTACTATTTAAACACATTTTTTTCTAGAATCACTCTTTTTCATGATGCATATTAAGATAAATGTTTTAGGATTTAAGTTCTTTGGTCAGATCATACCTTTTATTAAGTATTTTTTTTAAGATGAAAATTATTTCACAAAACTACTTCTGGAGGTAATATTTGAAATAAATAACATCCTTTAAAATAATGACATCAAAGATGAGATAAACTGGGTATCATTTTAAAGAATTCCATTGAAGTAAAAAGTTATGTGGTAGATTCTCATTTACATAATTTCATGTTGTCTTGAAATTATTGAAGTCCTCACACTAAGATATATGTGCTTTAAATGATTTTTAAGGCATACCTGTAGCTTTAGACAATCTTGTGTAGTTCTTCGTAGTACTTTAAAAGAAATTCTGATTTAGTTTGCCATTTAACCCAACTGGCTCTGTTGTCATTGTCAATGTTGTGTAAACTAAAGGCATTCCTGAAGTGTAATATTATTTCAATTATCACTCCAAAATTATGCAAATGTAATACTTTGATAGTTAATTGTTAAAAAGATCAAATCTAAAAAAAAAAAAAAACCTTAAGAGAAACTGAGGCTATTTGTCCTTATTTTTTATGATAAAGGCAAAAACCAGTTTAATCTAGAGCTGTGTGACTGGTCCACATTAACTTTTACCATTTAATGGACCAAAAATTGTATTTCTTTGATCTTAAGAATTACTACTCAAATTATTCATCTATTCCAGAATTAGAATCTAGCACATTGAATGAAAAAGTATAAGGTATTTTTAAATTATTTTTCTATTGTTTTATAAAATTTCTTCTCAAAAAATGGATTTTATACTAAATTATTTCCCATATTTACATCAGTAAAGATGTGAACTTATAGGTACTTTCTAATGTTATATACTTTCCTAAGTGATTGATGCTTTCTTTTATACCATCTAATTTGATTTGCAAAGGTACAAATGATTGGTATATAATCCATAAAAGTCTGCTTTTAATTGCTCTAAAATAATTTTACAAACAATATTATTATTTATACCTTATATTTTACAAGCTTAAGCCAGAATGTCATAAATTTGCATCCCCAAATAAAAATTTAGTATTACATAAAATATTCTTCCCCTCCTGCCGTCTTCTCCTCCTCCTCCTCCTTTTTTCTTCCTCTTTTCTGTTAAATTCTTATTTGTTTTTTGCATCACAGTCTTAAAAATAAATTCTTCGATGACCTTCCCACTCTAGTTTTCCCTCCTAAATAGCATCCTGTAATACCACCTATAATAGCACTACTCTAATAGCACCCTCTACCACCTATATCATAGGACTTAAAAGATTTTATTTTACTTAGATTTTTAATATCAATTTGCATTAATAATTTAAGATCTATGCTGGCAGAGTTTCAATGTATATTCTTCTGTCTATCTCAGTGCTCAAACCCAGACGGGCACCTGATGGATATGCAATAAATATTTTTTAACTCATGCAGGAATAAAATTATCAATCTCTCATAAGAATGAGTATGATAACATCATTGGTATGTGATAAAAGACAAGGGAAAGTTTTTAAGAAGAGTCCTTCCAAAGCACATGTATAAACCATTCTTTTTTTTGTTCATCCTCCAGATATTTATTTTATTTCTAGATTTTCTTAAAACATTGTAGTAGCTACTGAACATGTTAAGATGAATAAAAGTCAGTCAAAGGCAAAAAAAAATAATAATCTATTTATGGAAGCAAACACCTATCCAAAAACCTCTAACATGGTCATAAATCCTGTAACTGATGTATCAGCTTTGTTAAGAGAGCAAGACCTCACAGGGGAAGTGATGTGGAAATGAACATGGACTTGCTTTCCTAAATTTATTTCAGGCTAATTATAAAATAGAGCCAAATATTCAGGTCCTGCTCATTGTAGCCATGGAATAATGTGGGGCAGCCTTTTTCAATCCTTGAAGAGATGTTTTTATTATTGTTGTTACTATTATTATTATTGATTCTGAGGATGTTTATACAGCAAGAGCTACTATTACTTCTGGATTTCTGTGGCAGTACAGACCATGACTAAAGAAGGACAAGTGAATACTGTTTTCATGAAATACTGTTTTTTAATCTCTTTCCATTGGGCTTCAGATATTTATGCCTTTCCAAATCACGTATCATTCATACTATGCTTGGCATTGGTTACAGACACAATTATGAAAGTGTTCACAAAGTAGATAAAATTTATTGTGCTGCTCTTCACCGACAGTCCTTGCACATGGTGGGACTGGCGTCCCGCACAACCCCAGGGGGATTTGCATCACAGATGTGCATTGTACAACCAGCTCCGGTAGGCCATAGTCCCTTGCACGTGGAACAATCCTAAAAATAATGTAACCAGAATAGCAGCCACTGGCCCTTTTGCTTTTGGCTTAAAATTATCCTCAGCAATTAAGATTCTTAATCCACCTTCTTTTTTTCCCTATTGATTTTATTGGAAACGAATTATTCTTATGGAATGTTTGCATTTGACATTACTGATTGGCTGATAGCTGATGCCAGTGATTGCCATGGTGATATATGGAACACGTATTATAGACCCTGCTGAGAATTTTGATAAGTAATCAATGTAGTTTGAAACATTGCAAATTTTTGACAACTGCTAGGGTTAAGATCAAGGACCTGGGTTCAATAATTTTTTGATCAGTTAGTTTTTATATTTGTAGGACTATGCTCTTAACCTCAGAAAATTATCTCAAAACTAGTGTCAGTTATGGCATTGATGGTGGTTTAGTGCAGGGGTGATTTTGTGTAGAATAGATCGATTGCCACTATCAGGTAAAAAAAAATTTTTGGAGCAATTGTTTGAGATGAATAGATCAGAGGTATATAGATGATGTTACGTTTCAAAAGCCCATTTAAAATATGTAGTATATGTAGTGGTAACATTCTTTTTTACTAAAAACTTAGAAGTATAATAATAATTTTCTTTTTACAGTACTAAAGATAAACATTTAATATGTAGCTGGGTTATCCTTTTTGTCTGTTTAAAATGTACTTCCCTACTTACATCTTTCTAGTTTCCTAAACTTCCCAGTGAAAATAGTGGTGAACTCTATCTAATTATTAATTGGTTCCCCTTTCTCTCCCTAAAGATAGAAGACCAAGATGTTTGGAGAGCCCATGTGATTCTCAACCATAAATGCCAGGAATCTTTTCTGATAGCATGGAAAATAATAATTTATAAATATATTATAAAAATCAATCTAGTTATAAACTAAATACTTACTAAGATATTTATGTTTATTAACCTGTTTTTATGAAGCTTTTCCCTTACAGAATATTAATTGTATGGGCACAATTCTGTCATTTTGCAAAATTCTGCATCACTTTGTAGCTTTAACATGCTATTGCAACACTGACTTTAAACTACTTTTTATAAATAGCCTTTTTAGCAAAAAGTAAAAGTTAATAAATGATAATCAAATTCAACTTTTGCATAATGGTGTCAAATGTGTGCATAAAATTCTTTTGGTCAATATAATCACTTTCTTGAGTTCTATGTGCCTGGAACATTAAAAATAATTTCGCATTAGACTCAGGAATCTTTCAAAAAGCTCATCTGAATATGTTATTTCCTATTTAACAGTGAGCTGCCAGAAATACAGGTGTTAGACAAATATGATCTTAATAATAATAATAAAAAGAACTTCAACAGAAGCTGTCATACACTAAAAACCTCTATTAATGAATGCTTCTCAAATACTCCTAGATTTAATGTCTAAGCACTGCGTTATTTGCTCATGAATAAAAATATTTTATCTCTGGCATCAACATTTCCTGTATTTCTGAGTAATTTATTTACCCAGTAGTAGGTATTATTTCTAAGTTCTTTACAACTTTATTCTGCTTGATGAAACAAGATCACAGAGACACTATTTCCGGTCTTCACCCGTGTTCTGTATTAGACAAGATGGGGATGAAGGATTCACATTTACCTTGTTTTTCACCAACTGGGAGAAGGACTTTGAGACAGAAGAATGAAGTGAATAGGGAGAAAGTTGTTCTGGATACACCACTTCCTGTATGCAGTGTGAACATTGCACATCTGACATCTTGGCATGTTTAAACTCTAGAATCACCCTTGGAAATAATTTTCTTGTCCACCTTTATCTAACTTTCAAGTAAATTGCCCAGAAAGCCACTCTGCCTTGCCTTGTGGTAATAGTGTTAATTCAAGCTTTCCTTCCACCAAATGATTGACCTGACCTGCTAAGAACAGGTTCTTCTGTCAGATAAGAGTGTTGACATAAGATACATCTAAACATGTGAAGAATTTTTCTCAGAGTTTCTTCTTTGTGTCTACGTGTGTATTTCTGTTTTTGTTTTGTTTTTATTGTATGTTTTAGATTCCACATATAAATGAGATTATGTGGTATTTGTCTTTCTCAGTGTGACCTATTTCACTTAGCATAATACCCTCTAGGTCCATCCATGATGTTGCAAATGGTAATACTCCATTGTAAATATGTACCACAATTTCTTTATTGGATATTCTATTGATGGGGAAGCAAGATCTCAAATGCTCGAGTAGCAGTTTTGTAGCTCCTTTTATGCATTTTAAATTAAGGAAGGATATACAATTTTTTTGTTATTTGTTTCAGTTGTAAAACAACAAGGTAGTTATTAGACATTTACACACCTCACAAAGTGATAACTCCAACAAGTCTACTACCCAATCACTTATTACAATACCATTGACTGTATTCCCTATACTGTACTTTACATCCCATGACCATATGTGAGGGCTGTTTACAAAGTATCTGGCCATGTAATATGAAAAATCGAGGCATTTGTGGCTGGATTTTTTCTGGACAGCACTTGTATGTATTTTAATTAGAGTTGGCATTCAATATTATTTTAGTTTCAGGTGTATAGTGCAGTGGTTAGCACTTATATAATTTATGAAGTGATCCCCCAATAAGTCTAGTACCCATCTGACACTATACATAGTTTTTACAACATTATTGACTATATTTCCCCTACTATATTTCCCATCCTTATGACTGTTTCGTGACTACCAATTTGTTCTTCCTAATCCCTTCACCTTTGTCACCAGTGTACCCAACCCCCTTCTTGTAGAACAACCATCAGTTTGTTCTGTGTATCTCTGAGTAGTTTTCTATTTTGTTTGTTTGTTTATTCTGTGTTTAGATTTCACATATAAGTGAGATCATGTGGTATTTGTCTTTCTCGGTATGACTTATTTCACTTAGCATAATACCCTCTATGTCCATCCATGACGTTGCAAATGGTAATACTCCATCGTAAGTATGTACCAGCATTTCTTTATTTGATCATCTATTGATAGGCATTTCAGTTGTTTTCATCTGTTGACTATGTAAATAGCATTTCAGTAAACATAGAGGTGCATATATCTTTTTGAATTATGTTTTGAATTTGTGTGGATAAATCTCCATGAGTGGAATTGCTGGGTCATAAAGTAGTTCTATTTATAATTTTGTGAAAAACTTCCATACTGTTTTCCATGGTGGCTGCACCAATTTGCAATCCTCCCAACAGCAAACAAGGGTACCCTTTTCTCCACATTCTCACCATGTGATTGTTGATTTATTGATGATGGCCATTCTGACAGGTATGATACCTCCTTAAAAAAGGAATGTAAGAAAGATTTCATGGAAGTGGGAGAAAGCAAGACGTGGATTAGATTACAGGATAGTTTACAAGATTATGAGATCTCTTGCAGTTTATTTCAAAGGTGCTTTAACCTAGATGCACAGAAACAATTGACATGGCTTGCTTAAGGCAAAGATAAACCTTTTACTAAAATATTATATGTCTGGGGCATAACTACCCACCATAACCTTCCCAGTTAGGAATTTATGATCCAGTCACACTGTGAGGTTACTTTTCATAGGACCCCATTTTTTTGTCCAAAAGAGAACAAAATATTGATAATATTCCAGTGTGAAGTTGTTGTGGCTATTTAGTCTTCAGTGAAAACTATGTTTCTACCATTTGATATATTTACTTCTCATTTTATTATATTTTACATTCACAAAGCAAATTTACACACAGACATTATCAAAGCTGATTTTCATCATTCTGTGTGATGGGAATGAATCATCAGATTGTTGAATATCCAAAGCACTCCTTAGGACTGCCTGCAGTCTGGGGTCTTTGTAAAGGAAGATAATACTGTATGATAAAGAAATGATTGTCATTCACAAAATGCTTCTTTATTGAGAGGAAAGTGTAGTTTATCTCAGAATTTAAATTGCCCAATGTCACACAAACTATATCAGCTTGGAAAGAAAAAGAAGGCATGTTAATAGAATTTAAAAACGTTTGACTTGCACAAATTCTTATTCCTCCTTAGAACCACTTAAAGTCTCCGACAGGGTTTCCTAGATCCAAATATTTTCTTCCGCCAAGACTTTTTATCTGTCCTGTGGCATTTCCTACTTTTCTTCTGTCTTTTTCCAACTCTCTAATGACAACTCTGTAGCAGGTCATGATCCCAATCAGAAATCTATACTGCCATTTTAAAAACCAGGCATATAACAGTTCATCCTGCTATAGCTTTCATGAATTTATAAACATAGATTTTATATATTACTTATGAGAAGGAGATTTTAAGACAAATTCTTTGGCAAACTTTTCAATTTTTTTTCTTGGGGATTTTCCTTTTCTTCTTGTACTTCTTGGATTGGGGGATTGACTTTAGTGCCCATGATTTAGTATTGCTCATCTACTTTAAGTCTCAGAAATTTATAGCTATCTTTTTAATGTAAACTAAAGCCTCCAAATATTGCCAAATAAAAAAATCATAAAAGAAAAACTTATGGGACCAATTATAAAAGATTTGATAAAAGAACACATGATATCAGCTTTTGTCTATAACTGAGTTGCTATTTCTTCTACTTCAAGATGACTTCTGGTTACTTCAGTTGTTTTTATTTCACCAATACCACCACTTGTGCTATAACAGCTGCTATATTCTTTAAACATTATATTGTATAAAAGATAAATTCTGTAAATGATAAACATTTTAGTACCTAATGAATTCTTCTGAGTACCAGGCAACTGAGTTTTTTAATAATACCCTTACACAGTTACACTCACTCACTTTATGATACAAATTTTTGCTGCTTTTTAAAAAGCCAGATTCTTATTTCTTGACATGTTCAAAATAATAGATTTAAAAATATTAGTAGATATCTACTTCACACAAAATCCTGAGTGAGAGATTAAGCATTAAGTATTTAAGTTGATTTAAAAATAACAAATACTATAAAGACATATCATGGGTTATTTTTTTCTCTCCTGAACTGTAAAATTTGGATGGCCATAGAAAAAATACTTAAATTTTGTGAATGTGGGACTGGGAAATGACCACGTCTGACATAAAAAAGTTTCATTTAGGAGAGACTCAAACACACCATTTATCTCAGTGGAAATTGTGAGGATAAATTACTCTCAAAGGTTTGTATTGCTTTTAAAGAAGAAGTATGGTATAGACACAAACATACTGTATAGCTCATTGGTCCAAAATATAAAGCATTTTCTTAGAAAATGTCATCTGTATTGTCTCCATCCTATATTTATTAAATGGTGCTAGTCTATACATCTTTTTTTATTTAATAACTCATTTTTCCCATTTGTAATTTGAGTATAAAAATACTATAAGAAAGTCACATTTTCAATATAAACTTATGTTTATTTCGTAAGTTTAGATTTTTTTCAGAAAAATATATGATTTATACCTTCCATTGAATTGGACTTTGTACCAGCAAATCTGTGTTTGTGCTATTAGATTAGCAAAAGTAGGTTATATAAGAAAAATACTGCCTACTCATATTTGTAATCAGCTCTACTGATATTCAAATATTTATTTTTCATCAATTTGTGTCAACTGACCAGCTACTGTGATTAGGTGTCATCTCTGTTAATCACATGGAATTAAAGTCAAAATCCTGGTTATTTAAATCAACACAAGGAAGGAAGAAGAGAGGGAGGAAGGGAAGGAGAAAAAAAGTTAATTTTAACAAAGGACTTACATAATCCATAAACCAGATGCTTTGGGGCATAAATGTATAAAAGTTTTATCAATGTTTTAATGTACATGATGTTTTATTTAAATTTTAGGTTGGTTATTTTTCTCAGATGTTCATTTATATGGTTGATTATTATTTCCAAAATTGATTTTTATGTTTTGAGAGAATAGAATATTTAAATATCTATTAAAATGTGCCTATTATAAAGTTTATGCAAATATTAGTAGTTACTTTGCTATGTAAAAGATTGCTTTTACCCATGCAAAATATAATAATCTTATTTGGTACAGTTTCATACCAAATGTATTAAAGGCCATTCAGTAATAACTAGAAAATAAACTTCAATTTCAGTGTCTCAAAAGGTTCTTATTCAGTTCATGTATTGGTTGTGTTTTATGCTATTAAAATGTTCAAATTCCCCATTGGTAGAACCGTAGAGCTATTCAAATATAAAATGTTAACAACTAAGTTTAACAACATTTTTAGTATATATGAAAAAATGTATGTATAAGCTTGGTACTTGATTTATTAATATTCCATTTAAAACAGCTTATATTCATTCATCTGAGAATATTTATTACTGAAAATATTTTTTATGTGAAACAAGATTTCTCCTCTGTCTGCATTTATGCAACTTACACAAGTTGTTGGCTTTAAGCAGCAGGAAATGTTTACAAAAAATAACAATAATAAGTATAGTTTTAATGTCTCTTCATTTTCATTTGAAGTTGACTAGATGAGGTTGAATAGCTCTTAATTTTAAGCATGTATGCTTTACTTTTCTTCCAAATTTTCATTAGCAAAATAAATTTGATCTCAGTGAAATGACTTTGAAATAGCTTTGTACTGTTTTATGTTTTTAAAGTCTCCTGGAATTCATCCTTAATGTATCAGCAGAATAAATACAATTGTGTATGGTAATTTCTTCTGACTTGAATAAGTAACAAAAAATTATTTATTGAATATTTTTAAAATAATGTAAACTTTATGTATACATTTAAAATAATCATCAGTATTATCATCAACATAATCATTGTAATCATCATCATTTATGCTACCATAATTATGACCTTGACGGTTATTGGACATTCTAGGCCAGGTAATACATTTAATTTATTTCCTCCTATTCCAATTAGCTACCATTTCTAATAGCTCTCTGATGTTGCTCTTCTGGAAAAAGAAATATATATATGTAGATACATATAGTACATATATAATGTATATGTTATTTAAAAATTATGTTTTTGCTTGGTTACATACAATGTAATATATTAGATGCTGTACATGCAGATAGAAATGGTGTGTCTATAATGAAATAATTTCTTGCCCAGAGTTTAAGGGGGAGGGTATGTATTTTAGAAAGATGGTTGTTTTTATTGTTTGTTTTTACCTTAGTTATGTAATTACTTAGTTTTGATTTTTAAGTGTGAGTGATTCAAGTATTTGTGTGTGGGGGGTAAGATGAGAGCAAGGAAGGGGAGTGTGAATACAGGAGAGGAGTAAGTGATAAGGCAGGATGCTAGCTAGCTATAGGAGACAGGAAGGAAGGATGCTCAGAGCTGAGGAACTAATGTAAGCCTGGAAGTACCTGTCTCCACGGAGACTTCAGGTGGCATAAAAGGAATAAATGAATAAGATGATGAGATTATCAGGTCAGAGCATGTCCAGCAGGAGGGAGTCAGACAATTGAGGAAGCTTACACCTAAGTGCCTTTATTTTCTTAGTGAAAACAGAAACTTCCAACTCTTTCCTTTTATCTCCTAATGAAGGCAAAGTAGAGGCCTGAGGAAATTGAACACATTTTTGAAGCAATAGCAATAGAGAATGATGGGCAAGAAACTAGAATAAGGAGCTGTGGAAGGATTAGAGAACATCACGGAAGACATTTTACATTAGAACCTGATCTTCTGCTATTGCTTTCAATTGCTTTTAAATGTAGATTGATTTTAAGCAGGAAGAGTTCGTATTTTTTACCTGCCATATGAACATGTCACAGTTATAGAGTTCAGATTACTCAGCCTACAGAGCTGCAAGATGTTTCGTATTTCCAGGTTATATGAGAAGAGGAGAACACATTAAATGAGAGAGGCAGAATGTTCCTGGAGAATGGGTCCTTCACAGCATGATGTCCAAGTCCTTGGTGTCCTGAGCAAAGAATTGAGCAAGACACAGAGATGCAGGGGTGAAAAAGTAGTTTATTAGAAGTAGAAAGTACACTCCAAAGAGAGAAGGAGTGGCCTGAGCAAGCGTGGCTCAAGGGCCCCGAACAATGAGGTGTTGGCAGTGCATATTCCCTTTCTCTTATTCTGGGTGTGGGGCCTTTTGGTTGGCAGCTTTGATTGACAGGAAAAATTATGTACCTTTTTTAGACTGCCCATATTTCTTCCCAGAATTCAGCCTGTTACAAACTTCTGGGCATACGGGTGATATATTAATGATGGTATAATGAGGCTTATACCATCATACTGCGCAGGTGCTAGCGGCTGGCTTAAAGCAGTGGGCTTTTGTACCTATAACTTCCTTGTGTTATTTTCCTGCAATTTCCCTTGTGGTTGCCTAACTTGGGGTGGAGATTACTAAGAAAAAGGGTGGTGACTGTTCCAGCAAGGTGGATCTCATGGGAGGGGTCCTGAGATCCCCCTATTGTATTTGCCTACCTTACTTTCCTCTTGAGAGTCGTGATCTCCATAAATCTCTATGGGAAGCCGAGGGACAGGAGGTCTCATCTTCTGTATCTGCTTCCTGATGAATGTGGCCATTGTCTTTACCTACTGTAGGTTCATGGAACTCTAACCCTATCTAATCTAAAAGGGAGGAAGGGGTCTCAAGATCCGCTTGAGATCATGTTGACTTCTTCACCCAGGATGCATTGATAGCCTTGCTGGGGTATTGTTTGTATCACAGTAGTCCTTAGAGGAGGAAAAATAGATTCAGTTAATATATTTAAAAGCATTTGCTCAAGAAGCAGACCTCAAAGTCACTGACAGAGAGTGACTACATGATGGAGAGATGGAGCCTGAGACCTCCTCCTGTGGTTTAACCAATTTATCAGGTGACATTACCTGCCCAGGAGCGGGGTCCAGAATGGCCTGAAAGGTTGGAGTGCATAAATCACAAATTACAGCAACAGGTAGAAAGGAGACATTGCATAATTCAGGTTAGGGGTAATCTATTGTTTAAGCTAGAGACCAGGGAAGATTGATTGAGAGGGCGATTAAGACTAGGGACTAGGAGAAAGGCAAAACTGAAGAAACAAGAAACTAAGAAAAGGGGACTAGAAGTTCCTTTAGTGAGGGGCTCCCTTGTTTAGCCCGCATCAAGAAAAGTTTGTGAAGTGCGTTCTGGAAGCATCGATGAAACTACATTAAACAGGGATTTATCTAAGTGAAGTTTGCCACATCTTCTAAAATCTGACATCTAAGCCCAGCCCCAATTTATTAACTTCTTTCATTTTTAAAGACACATATTTTCATCATAGGTGTATTCATGTAGCCATGATCAAATTTTGCTCTATGGTTCCTTAGGATTCTGGGTCACTAAGAAGTATGGAATTTGATAATATTTTATAGGAACATTTTAAAGAATAATTATTGTGATTTGATTGTAGATTTGTATGGGAAAGAGATGAAATAACTCATCTCATTTAGAAAGTCTCCAGTGCATAAAACATGTAGAGCTATCAAATAAATGTCTCTGTTTTTTCCCCTGGGCAATCTCATTCACAACTATGTTTTTAGTTATAAATTAATATTTATCAAAATTCATTCATTTCTTCAGCTCAGCCTTCTGTCAAGTATTTTAGACTTGCTTTTCTCATGCTTAGCATATTTTAAACTAAACTCATCTTTCCCAAAATAAGACTGTACTTTCTCTAGTATTTTCTTTCTTAACAACTGGTACCAGTAAAGCCAGAAGGTTTGTCCTCCTTCCTCATCGCCTACTTCATATCAATTATCAAGTCCTATCCAATTTATCTCCAAATATGGAGGTCATGCTCATCTCTCATTTGAAATACTAGCCTCCTAAATTATCTCTTTATCTTAGATCTTGATTCCATTCTCTGGTCTCTTTGACTGATAGAGTCATCTTGCTAAAACAGATATTTGATCAGATTATTCCCTAGTTTAAAATTCTTAATGACTTTCCATTACCCTTAGGATAAGAATCTTCCCCCTTAACATGATTATGAAGCCCTCCATAATCTGGCATCTGCCAGCCTCTTAGGCTTCATTTCTTGCCATACATACCAAGTACGCTAAGCCCTTTCTTTACTGTTTTTAGTTTGTTTGTTTTTGTTTTTTTAGTTCATTAGCACAGTGTCTCAGCCCTTTGAGTCTTTTCTTGAACTGCCTTCTCCTCCTTTTGGTACATTACCTGCTAAGCACTCTCTTTCCCCAGGCCAATCCTTCCTTACCCTACAGTTGTATAATACATTACTGCCTTTAGATTATTTTCATTTTTGAGACATTAGATATCCCACTCTTTGCTCTTATAGCATCCTATACTTCCCCTATGATTATGCTCACCCCATATTATTGTGATAATGACTTAAGTATTTGTTTGATTTTTCCCTTCTACACTTCTCTGTATCAGAGCAAAGATCAAGTCTATTTCCTTCATCTCCATCAGGTTGTATAGTGTCTGACACAGCCTCTCAATGAATGGTTATTAATAAATGGTTAGAATGCTGTGAGTTCAAATATGGAATGATAATTGATCTTCCTATTTTTACTATTCAAACTTTCATTTTACCTCTCACTGTACTATTTTAAGATACTTTCAATATTTATTTCCATTTTTAGGACAAAGATTTTGCTTGTACCTCTATAAGTAAATCTATAAATCAATTTACAAAATATGTGTTTTGGACTGAGCTTCTCAAAATGCTTTACATGGGCTAATTTTAAATTTCAAACTTAATGGGTTTTTATATAAAACTATTTAGAACTGTTTTACTATTTCATTTTTTTAATACAGAAACAAAATCATGTGTTATTGAGTCCAAAAACACAAATGATTTGAGCTTAGAGAATTCCCCTTTAGAGTTCCCATTAGTAGCTAATTAATATCAAGAGCATAGAAAGGCAATATTACTGGCTTTGTCCTTGTTTTTGAGTCCACAAGATGATTTAAAGGACAAATAAGGCAAACCTGTGCCTCCAGTTATGTTAAATTATACACATACCCAACCTTTCTTTTCTTTCTTAAGCAGATTTGCATCTTTTGCTTATCACCAGAGAGAGTAATCAATAATGATGAATAATCATGTTATGTAACTCACTCAGAAGAGGCGTATTACATGGACTTTAGAAGTAAATTACATGAAAATCCCTTCTGAAATGCCACAGAAGTCATTGATGAATGGGATCCTTAGAGCTCAGTGCATGCCAGACTAGCTTTAGACAGCACAATGGTTTTGCCCATAAGTAAATAGGTAAATCTTTGTCATCACACAGTGCTATTTCTTTCAGCTTGCTCTCCAATTGAGAGCAACTGTGAACAAATATTGTGTGTTTCCTTAACTTTCAAAGGAGAAAGAATATAGGTAATTTCAAACTGATGATAGCTTTCAAAAATAGAAATTGCCAGCAATTTTTGCGGCAGAAAAGTTCATCAGAGCTACTGTTGGGAGTGAAGAATATAATGTTTCTACAATCTTTGGGAAGTAAAGAAGTAAAAAAGAGAGGACTAAAATTCATATAAAAGGTGCACTTTGCAAATAAATACTTAAGATACAGTTTTATCTTTATTTGGAGTGCAAATTTAAATTTGCATATAAAACTAGAAGCGGTATAACTTCAATATCTTGGATATCGCTCTAGACCCACGTACCTTGCAAACTTATGTGCTTATTTATTAGATATGTCGCCTTCTGATAACAATTCTCTAATTGATAGCTTACTTTAACAAATGTACAAAGCACATACTTTGACAACTTTAAAAGACCAGGAAAATACTAGGAAATCAGGAGTATATATATATATATATATATATGTGTGTGTGTGTGTGTGTATATATATATGTGTGTGTGTGTGTGTGTGTGTGTGTGTGTATATATATATATACACACACACACACACACATATATATATGTGTGTGTGTGTGTGTATGTGTAATCAAATACAATCTGGTGTTTAGGATTATATCTGTTTCCCGGTTTATCATTAGAAAAAGTATCATAGGTGATTATGTTTTCTATTTCTGTTTTGTCCTTTTTTTTCTTTCTACTTGGAAAGTGACTCAAGGACCTTGAACCTTACATGAATGTGATATTATATACTGTGTGATATGGAAAGCTTAACCCACTTGTGCTTATATGTAGCCCAAACTGCTTGCTATTTTACGTCTTTAAAAAAAATGAGGTTAAGGTCTTAAAGAAATGTTCTTACAGAGAATACCTTTCCATTAAGAGATTATGCCAATAAGAAACAACCAACATTTGAAATTAAATCTTTATTTATATGAGTATGGGGGAAGAATTGCCAAGATCTGCTTTTAAACTCACAAGGCAATTTTTAAATTTCTCTTCATATTTTTACTCAAAATTCTAGCTTTGCCTCCTTTTCTATTTCCTTTCTTCCCTCCTTCCTTCCTGAAGGACTTCTAAGTCACTAGCCAAAGAAAAGAAATTATAGCACACACTGTGACAAGAGCCTGAAGAGCTGCTTTCCGTGAGGTAGTACATGTGATAAAAAGCAATAACCGTTTCTACAAATTATTTTTATACAGGCAATATTAGAAATGACAGACTGAGAAAACACAGTCACTAATCCTCGGTTGATATGTAAATGATAAACATTTTGAACTGATCTTTAATAGTAATTCTAACAAAAATAATTTACAATGACAAAGTGTAAATTTGCAACCTAATTGTTCAGTGTATTTTTGTGAAAAACAAGATGAGTCAAAACATTCTTACACTTCTCTTTTTATTTCTCTCCTGTAAAAGAACTAGCACACTCTGCCAAAGATAGCAATGTGTTTTGCAAACATTTTTGTGTCTTTTTCATTAGAAGCATTTTATAATTTCCTCTTAGTTTAATACAGTTTATGCTGAATGACCCACCACTTATGTATTTATCATCTACTAAGTTCCAGAACCTATAAAAGATGCAGGAAAATATTATGTACAAAAAGTCTTATTTAAGCCAGTACCCACAAATTCAGTGTGAGATATCCCATGTGGTGAGAGCACTGACAATATGTTATAAGGTAAACTCTAAGCTGACTGGATTTTTAAAGATCTAATGTGAATGTTTCATTTGATTTCAGTTAATATGTCTTAACACACACACAAATACAACATACAGGTATATTTTAAATACTTATTTTTTTAAATATTGTAATCATGAGTACTCTCAAAATCAGTATGTATTGGGTCATTTAATTCAATGCTTATCAAAGTGTGATCCACAAAATGTTCATTGCTCATACAAAATAACTATAGCAATTGATAGTAAGGCATTTACAAATTTTTATGGAAATTTAAAGATTAACTTGGCTATTGATTCTAATAGAAAAAAAGGAGGACTATCATTTTATATATTTTGTTTATAATTTTATTTCTGGACTTGATTCGTGTTCTGTTTTCTAAAACATTGGTCTGTGACAGATCAAAAAGTTTTAAAAAATCATTTATCATCATAGATCATCTGAGAAACACTGATTTCTTTAAGCTGTGAATAAGAATAATTTTTAAATAAAAAATTGAAGTTTTGCCTTTCATGAATCAAACTCAATAAAATCTGTGAACACTAAAATGCTTTGGTAATCCCTTTCAAAATTTGCACAAAAATAGTTTCTTAATTCTTAAGTGTTATTCTGTGGGATGAGATAATCAACCTTAACCATCTCTAGAAAGAAAATAAATGAGGTGCTTGACTTCTTCTAATTCTTTATCCAAAACAAGGCTGATATCAAATTATGTGACTTGTACCTTTTATTTCTATTTAGAGATATAATGCAAATGTGTAGACATTTGTAAATAGTATTTGTTAGTTATTTTATTTAAGTTACTACACAGTCGTATAAAAATTTTATATTAAAAGAACACAGGTGTATTTTTATGTCAGTGCAATATCTTACAAAGAAATATGTCATATTTGACATATATTTGAATGAACAAAATACTTAAGGTGAAATATTGCTATCTAGCCATTACAGCCTTATACATTTTTTAAATAAAAAAATTTTGTAAAATCATGTGCATTCTGAAGATTTTCTAGCCTAAAGACACAAATGCTTTTCAGAACATGTGTTTGTCTTATATAATTGGTGATTTCTATGGTGTCCAGCCTAGAAGTTTAAAAAAATAGAAATATAAGATAATAGTTTAAGAAATAGTGTTCTGGAGTTCCCTGGTGGTGTAGTGGCTAAGGCTTTGGTGCTATTAATGCTGCGGCCTGGGTTCGATTCCCAGCCAGAGAGCTACCCACATTAAAAATAATAATAATAAAGAAATAGTATTCTTCTAATTGTCCTTCAATAACTCTTAGGAAACCTTCAGCCCTTCAGAGTCACATTTTTATTTTTGAGAGTCTTCCGGGAGAATCTCCTATATATGCTTAGAAATACATGTAGCATTTTCCATTTTTACTTCATTCATTCTCTGCCTTTTCTGGTTTCTGCTTTGGCACTGTGAAATCATATAAGATGCTGAGGCTTTAGAAACCCTGGAAAGTTAGGAATTACTGTGAAGGTGCATATCTCTTCTATTGCTACTGTCACTGTGACTGATGCCATTAGATGTCCTGTTAATACTGGCTGAAAGGCATTCTGTAGACGCTGTACAATTTTTCTCCTCTGCAAGAACTAGCACACTCGGCCAAAGACAGCAGAATGTTTTGCAGCCATGATTATTACAACAGAAACACCCAGTACTCTGAGCTCAAATGGGACAGTTCTTTTTCTCTGACCTTCCTGTCATATTGCTGCTGCAATGGACCTCGAGCTTTCTCTTCCTGGCAGCTCATTGTTTGTATTCAGTCCTTTCAGTTTTGAGAGAGAGAGAGAGAGAGAGAGAGAGAGTGTGTGTGTGTGTGTGTGTGTGTGTGTGTGATTTGTATTGATTGTTTATCTTCTCATTCTAGTAAGCCAGCATGGGCTCATTGAGGATAGGGCAGGGGGAAGTGATACGTATGGGGTCCTTTGCTGGGGCAGTTTCAATGCACCAAGCCTTCACTTTGACTTTCAGTGGTCTACTTTTTACCCTTATGTAAAACGGCCCTGGAAGACCAAGCACCTTTGCATTTTAGGATATTCACAGATTAGACAGAAGGTGAAATTTATTTATATATATATATATATATATACACATATATATATGTGTGTATATATATATATATACACACACACACACACACACACATACACACACACATATGCATGCAAGCAAGCATATCTTTAGATCATTATTTGCTGAATGGGATATACAAACCCTTAAAATTGCTTTATATTAGACAGTGCGCACATGTAAAAATCGTAGGTCATCATAAATTTTGTCACATCTTCCTTTTTCCTCGTTTCCCCTGTAGTTGTCTTCCCTTTCCCTGGCTGTTCATTGTTCAGGTTTCCTACTGTGGTTTTTCCTTGCTGAAGAATAGAGTAAGCTCAAGTATTCGGTCTTAATGAATTAATAAAGGAGCTGAAATTAAAAATCATATTTTAATTCATTTAAAAAATGTCTTTTCTGTTTATATAAGTGCCTGTGAATTTTCAGCATTGGATAAAACTGTTTTCTTGCTGTCCTGGTATTATCCATGGTCTCGTGGACTGTCATTGTACTGAATTAACTTTGAAATATGTGATTTGAAATTCAATTTAAGTCATGAGATATTCTAAATCCATGAGGACAATTTTTTTTTCTTTATAAAAAGAAAATAAACTCTGGTTTTACATGCACAGAATAGTAGATTGAACCAAACCAATGTGATTATTCTTCAACTAAACTTCACTATGTACCATTTTAGCACTTATTCTCTATAAGAACTTTCTGAGTTAATTGCTTAGTATAAAGGTTAAAAATCTATTAAGCAGATTTAAGTAATCTTGTTGAAAGGAAGAAGCCATGTTTTTCTACACCATTAGCTGAAAGGTATTAGTAAAAGTTATGACTTACTAAGCAGTAAGGATAAAAACTAAAGGCATTCACTTTGCCAGGAAAAGTCCAAGGTTGGCATGAAGCCTGTGGGCAAATTATGGTTTTATATTAAATTTAAATTTTTTAGTACACTGTCAGTTTCTGAAACAAAATTATGATTAAGAGGTTTTTTCTCTTGGTGTTATTTCTATAAAAGAGGTATTTAAACAAATGCTGGTATAAATCACCCATATAAAAATGTTTGAGATTATAGGGGGCTGCCAGGTAAAACAGAGGATGCCCACATTAAATTTCAACTTGCATGAGACATATATATGCTGAAAATTCATTTTTTACCTGAAATTAAAATTTAACTGGGTATCCTTTTTTATAATGAGCTAAATCCATAACCCTAAACTAGAACCAAGGAAGATAATCACAAAGGTGATGACTAGTAAACCTAGTTAATTATCTTTGTTAATTCTTAACTCTTTTCATTAAGAACATAGAAATTGTCACCAAGATATCATAATAGGTCATGGACATGCAGAAAAAAATGTTTTTAAACATCTTTTTGCTCTAGTTATTAGTAGATGAGTAAAGTCAATATTGCCTCTGTTTTAAAAGACTCATTTTGTAGCTAACCTTATGAAGTGAAATGTCTTTTACTGCTATAGTATATATAGTTTGAGGTGCCTGTCCTGTTCACAGATTCCCTTTTTATTTTAAAAGGAGGAATAAGCTTATGTGGTAATGTTACAGCATTTATAATTTTTTTCCCTTTCTCCCCTCCAAGCACACCATTTTCATTTAGTTACTACTGGTTGAGCAGGGTACACATTTAATTTCAGTGTGGTCACACTGCCCTATGAATTTAGAATTGGGTTAATGTGAACCAGAGCAAATTTTCTTTGGGGAGCAGAGCTAAAATCATATTGAGTGTTGGCAAGAGTAATTAACATATACATATATGTCAAAACCACATGCAAGCCAAAACTGTGAAGAAGCAGAAAGAAATGCATCATCAAGTATAATTTGAATATCTTCTGTGTAATTCTGATGTATTCTGATCATTGTAATTCTACTTCTTTTAGTTAGAACATGAAGAAGGAAAAAAAAGGAAGCTATTATACATAAAGATGCAGATGCAGAACACTGTTGATTTATTAAAGTAAACCCTATAATTATAATTTAATATGCTTATATTTATAATAGCTTAGTAAAGTCATTCAACTTACATATTTACATATCTATAATAATAATCTTATATTTTTAAAGTAAACATTTGATATGTTTATTAGCAAGTGATGCTTTTCTTCTCCATTAATCAGAAATAAAATATACTGCTTTTATACTTAGAAATCTAAAGTTGGTTACAATACCGACTTGATGAGATGGAATTATAAATAGTACATACAAGTCCTATCTTTGAAATAGTTGAATTTAGGGGGGAAAATACTTCTAGGTTAGCACACTTTACTACTGGTGCAAAAATAATTCAATGGATATGTCCTAATGCTATTACACCAGGTATTGTTTGCAAACAAAAAGTAGAATGCTTTTATTATCTGCACACAATGATATGTAATGCATACCAAGAATGTCAACAAATAACAATTTGAGCAAAAGAGAGCATAAATATTAGCAATACAATTGTATTAAGTCACATAATACTTCACTAATACACAAAACTAATCTACTTGTTTTGTTGGTGCTTGTTAACAATTTCCTGATTATTCATGTGTCCAGAAAAAATTAATGCTTGAAGCCCTAAACCTGGTGTATATAATGAGCATGGCTCCCCATGGATATGAAAAAATTAGATTGTTGTTTTGAGACAGATGCAGCTATAACCAGAGGGAATGCTTTTGCATTCACATCACAGTGTAGCAGAAACATCATTTAGAAGCTTTAATACATACTAATATTATGTTCAAGACAATTATAAGCTCCAGCAAACAAAAAATAAAGATGCAGAAGAATGAAGTTACCCAGTAGTAGAAGCTCCAATAAAGACAGTTATAGTCTTTATTGTAATTCCATACATTCAGAACAAGGTCAGAAAAAGGAATACAGATTGATATTCTTCATAACAAAAACCAAATGAAATGACTATGAATCTACTAGTCTTAATTTTTTTATTTCTTTTCATTAAATAGATTCATATGTGAGGACTGTCCAGAAAATAATCCAGCCATAAATGCCTCAAGTTTTCATATTACATGGCTGGGTACTTTCTGAACAGCCCTCATATGTGATCTCAAAAACACATTATTATCTATTTTATATATATATAAAATATATATATATATATTGCTGAAGATACCCATATAAGTAAGTCATATATGAGAAGAAAAACTCTGCTCCAAGAGACTCAAACATTGTTTTAAAATAAGTAAATGTTAGCTATTAGAGAGAATTCACCCAGATACTTTGAGAAGCAAGGGAAAAGGAGTATCTTTTATTGAGTACTTACTACAAGCTAGTTATATGTTCTAAGGCCCTAACAGCAATTACCTACGTTATACTCACTTTAAAAACAGGTATGTAGCCTTAAAGAGAATACATGACTAGTTCAAAATCACAGAACTAAAAATCATAAAAGGCAGAGATAAACATCCCATTCTTATACTCAATAGTTGTAGAATTTTAGATAGGTTACTTGATCTCTGTTTGCTTCAATTTCCTATTCTATAAAATACAAACAGGAATTATAACTACCACAATGGGTTATTATGATAACTAAATCAATTAATAAATATAAAGTAGAGAATAATAATAGCACATAGTAAATTCTATTTAAGTGTACAGGTCTCTGGTTCTATGTTTGTTTCACTGCACCACAGAAAAAGTGGACATTGAATTCACATTAACAATGAGCAAATATTTGTACCACTAAAAGATTATTGTTTTATATAGATTTATCACTTTCTATTGCAAGATTGATTATATTCCTGCACTTAATATTTCTTGGATATTAACTTTATCAATGAAAGGGTAATGAATACTATAATAATTTTTATTGTTGCTATCTGTTTTTGTTGTTGTTTTAACACTAAATATAAGCCACTAAGCCTTCTCTGTGCTGTGCTAGAGAACACACAGGAAATAACAGAATGAGTAATTGAAGTATATGCATTTTTAAAAAGCCAGAAAGCCACCTTACATTATCAATATGTTAAGAGAATTCAAAGAAATGTTTCAAAAGTAGTTGAAGAATTGAGATACCAATACTGTCCAAATGGTTATTTTTGCAATAATTGAAATGTTCTCTACCTACTCTATCCAGCACAGGAACCACAGGTCGTATATAGCTACTGACACTTGAAATATGGATATTGTGACTGAGGGACTGCATTTTGCATCTTACTGTAATTTAATTAATTTGAATTCAAATGATTACATGAGGCTGTTGGACAGCACAGCTCTAAATAGGCAGCAAGGGAGAGCAGGGAGAGCTGATGCCACCCTGGAGGCTGAGAGAGCCAACTAGACATGGTAGGTCCTTGGCCATTCATTTCTGTGGGAAGAAAATGACCTTCTGAACTTATGAAAGAGAATTAGCAGATTGGGTAAATGAGATCAAAGTAGAAAGAATTTCCACATGTCTCATACTGAGAGTTTTTAGTTCATATTAGGTGTGTTTAAAAGAAAATTTACACAAAAACCCCAACTTCTAGATTCTCAGAAAAAAACAATAGGAATATATGGAGCAAAGTAATTAACTACTCTGAGGCATATTTTCTTCTGTTGAAAAATGCAAAAGCTGGATGAAAAGACATTATTTCATCCTGAAAGTCTCCTTCATGATTACATATTATTGTTAGACACATTACAGTTTTTGTTATATTTGCTTAGCACAGTTGCTTATAGCAATTATCTCATATCTCCAAGGTCACACCTTCTGTTCCTCAGTTAGTTTCAGGCTGTTGACTAGCCAGCCAGCTAATCAATATTTGCCTTGCTTATGGGGGAAAATCAGAAGTGTAAATATGTTTCTGCTGAGAAAAGTAAAGGAGCAGATATCTTTCACCGTGGTTCTTTATTTAATCTTCTCATATAAATAAACAGTACACAAAATAACTTGTACTGTTAGAGCTGTCACTGCCTAGATGAACTTGACTTTGTCATAAAATGTAAAATTAATTTTTCAAGTTACTGTTTACAACCCTAAGCTGTACAAGTATATTAGGTTATGTTGGAATAAATTTGTCCTCTGACATAGTGCCCCAGAATATTCTATTTGTCCTACATAGATAAGCACTTTACCCCTAAAACAGTAGTTTATTTACTTGGTCTATTGTAGCACCAGGAAGACATGTGTTTGACAGTAATTATTTACTTAATAAATGAACTTTATTTTCAAGGTGTTTATTCCTTCTAGTTACTGATTTATAACAATGATTTACAAATGCTTATTCAATAAGATCTCCCTGGAATTTTGAAGTAATACTTGCAAAATGCATAATAAATGTCAAATCTCATATATTAAAAATGCCTAAATTTTATGTTGTTTGGTTTGACTATGTATGTCTATTAGGCTTTTAAAAATCTAGAGCTGTTAATCTCTTTCTGACCATTTCTCTGTTTTGAATGGTTTCAGCTCTATTTTCCTTAGGATTATTTGGTTTTCTGAGAATTAAATCTTCCTTTGGAGTTACTTAAATTCTGTAAGGATTTAAAATACCACAGATTGTTCACAGCATTATTTTTAAGTGATTGCATTACATCATAGATACATTTTGGTAATGTGTAGAGTATCAAATAAATGAAATGAATCATTAAAACTTACAAATCTATGCTGTAAAATTTATATTTTACCACGAATTCATTCTGTGCCACATAGATCTTTTTTCCTGATAGTATTTAATCTTGATAAATCTTGTATTCTAAGTAAGACTGATTATTTCTAAACCATAAATATTTTAGAAGTTATTTTGTCTCCTCAATCCATTCTGACTTCATACTTCCATATTTATCCATTATATGTTGAAACAGTATTTGTTATAAAGTAGGTGTGTGGCACTGGGAAAAAAGAAACTGCTATTTTTGCATAACTCCTTATCTTGGTTTAATACCATGATTTTATTAATTCCCTAGCCTTTATTTATACTGTTTTCATGTTATAATTTTTTTCAAATAACTTTACCTTGGGAGTGAGTATTTTAATGTGCTTTTTGAAATATCAATATCTGTGATTGGTCAGACAATGCTGGAATAATGTCTGACTCATGTATATTCTAGAATAAAGAATTCAAGGAATATTGAGGACATCATTTTTACTCTCCATAGTAGTCAATGGGCAACTAAGGAAACAAAGTAAAGACTAAGAAAATGAGAAAAAGAAAACTAAATTCATGACAGTGCTTTAAGGCAGCATAAGCAACACAGAGAAATACCAGAACAAAACAAAGATTCACCTTGCTTTTGAAAAGCAGGAAACCTTCTGCAGGCAAGCCCCATTCACTTTGAATAACAAATAGGATTTTTTTTTTTTTTTTTTTTTTTTTTTTTGTATGTGGGTAGTTCCCTGGCTGGGAATCAGCATTGACAGCGCCAGCCACTACACCACCAGGGAACTCCCAACAAATAGGATTTTGATAGACAAAGAAGCGACACAGATCAAGAGGTTAGGTTAGGGTTAACTTCTAGATGTTTGAAATAATAGCTGGATGTCACTACAGCCATTGACATTAGAAGTAATGAAGATTTTTCACTTACAGAAACATGGATTATGTTTCTTGATCTTTACTAACAGCCTAGTTCTCAAACTTTAGCATATAGCAGAATTACCTGAAAGCATTTTGAATCACGATTACTTGGCCTCACACCCGTGTTTTTGATTCAGTAAATCTTGAGGGGGCCTGAGAATTTGCTTTCATACTTGTTTCCAGATGATGCTGATGTGGGAGACTTGGGACCACTCTTAGTGAAACACTGATCTGGAGTAAAAACTGTCCCTCAGTAATTCCCTCTTGCCTCCTAGGTGAGGGAGTCAAATAATAAACTATTCTTAAAATTAGGTACCATATATATATTGAAACTCTCTGGAGAGACAAATTCTAAAGTGAAAGATACGCAGATACACAAAATTAAACCTGTAATCAAATAAATAGTAACGCGAGTAAGATATGCCAGAAACTGTAGCACTATTCTACCTGTATTTTCCTGGCAGAAAAGAGCTTCACACAGGTGGTTTTGAAGAGTGCTTAATGAAGAAATAGTTACACAGACAGTTGAGGTGGCTGAAAGCCAATGTCATCATTATAGATGTCAAGGGGAAAGCAGAGGCTGATCCTAGAAAGGAGTTGGAGTTTCCTTAGAGGAATGCAGCTGCTATCAGAGAAGTATTAAATCAGGGAAGCACCCCAGAGAAAGAAATAGCCCAGCTTCTCCGGCTCCACGTACCCCTGGTGCCTTCTTTTGTCCGAAGCCAACCTGAAGCCCGTGTGTGAAGGTTTCCCTGGGGGAGGCAGCCCGTGTGATCCATTTCTGGGAGCAAAAGCAAGTTCTCAGAAGGTACTTCTGAAGACGAAGTAAGGGACCTGGTTCTACCTGCCTTCCACTTCTCTTTTATGCGTTTGTATTGGGGGAGCGACAGGCTCAGCATTGGGCAAAATGGGGATGAGATAGGCAGTCTCACTGTTCACTTACTAGGGATTCATCGGTGGTGTTAGAGCCTCTTTATCAATGAGGCAAAAGTTCAAGTACTCCTACTACAGCCGAACCTTAAGCATAAGCATTCATAACTCAGAAATGCTGTACAAAGCTTGTTGTTTGTTCTGAATATAAGGAGATAATATGATTGTCCAATTCAAACCAGGCAGTGACGCTGTGCTTTTTCTTTCCCAGCTGACTTCTAAGGCCCTCAGGCTGTTGAATGAATACCAAGAAGGCAATAAGAGCTTAGTTGTCCTACCAACAAAGAGGAAGCACCTTTTAGAATTGGTTTAAGTACCTGAAAGTAGTTTGATGTGAAATACCAGCACTGTGTTTTATAATTCTCAGTCACAAACAAGAGATTGCCTTTATTGTCTGAATTGTTTTCGGACTCCTTCCCTTAGTTTCTCTAGAATTTCTAAAGCAAGAGCAGAGGCAGAATTTATTGCCTGGTGATATCAATGACAATACTTGACATTCAAAGTAATAGAAGGATCCCAGTTGTTAAAAGTCCTGTGACTTTTCTTTATGCATTCTCAGTATGAGGCAAAGGAAGTAAATTGTTTTCTCACCAAAAAATGCCATGTTTAACTTACTTTGCATTTTTGCTCATGCATGCAATTTATTCTGTTGAAACCACCTTTTCTTATTCTGTGACTACTTTTTAAAATATATAAAGTTTCATCTCAAATACTACTTGTTTTTTTGAATCCTTCTTTGATACTTTCAACATGAAGTTTGAGCACCTAGAGCACAATGTATTATCTGTAAGCCATTTTTATTCTACCTTATAGTCTGAATAACATTTTAGCATTTACTGCAGTGATTTATATACTCATAGAAACATTTGTATGGGCCTTGAATGTGGTATATCTGAATAGCTGTATGAATGTCTATAAGTTAGTCATTTAATCTCTCCAATCTCATCTGTAAAATGATTACTATCTGACTTATCTGAAGGTATCATATTGAGGTTCAACTTAATGAAGGATGGTTAAAATTAGCAAATGGAACAGTAGGCTATAAAATTTCAATTACTGATTATTTTTAATGTCTTTTACATGGTAGGAAACCAAAAATTTTGTATTAAATTGAGCAAAATTGGGAGTTCATAGAAAACTAGAATTTAAAATCCTTAAATCTAAGTGCATAAAGAAGGAGAGAGAAAAGACATTTGGTATTTTCTTCATGATTAGAAGGTCAGGTTAAAACACATATGCATGTACGTGCATGCACATATGTATGTGAACCTTGTTTCACAAACAGTTTGAAAATGTTTTGTAAAAATGAATGAGAAATATCCAAGTATATCAACAGAATAGTAAGACATAAGAAGTGAGGCACTGAAGTCAATGTAAAATCAAGGATGGAAAGAGATAAAATCAGCATTCTAGTGTTATGAGACACAAACATGAGGAAAAGAAAAGATGAATTGCTCAAGAGAAACACAACTATTTTTGGACCAAATCCAAAGAAAAAATGATTCTTTAGCCTATTTAAGTGGATGATGTATCTTAAGGTGGTGAACACTGACATTTTTAGAATAAATAAGCAGTGTGGTTGGATAGTTCTCCCCATAGTGCCAAAGCATAGTTCTGGGAACCCACCACAGGGGGTCATTATCATTGAGATACATTACTTTGTCAATGTGGCTTAATCAAAAGACACATTTTAAAATATCTGAGAAAAATAGACTGTATATATATTTTTTATAAAATCCATCATAAATTTTGTTGCTCTTAACTCAGCTTTTGATTCCTTCTGTTCAAGTAGTTAATGTGATGACCAGTACTTTTTCCTTACAAAAGGTCATTTGATTTAACAGGCTGTCAAGCAGGGGCTGTAATTGATAGGTTCTGACAGACACCTGAATCAAAAGCTTTTATATCTCTTAAAATCAAGTGATAATATTGATCTTATTACAGGTATAGAAAAAATTTTGTACATATCTGAAAAAATTAACATCAAACTGTTAGGAATATTCTGTGGTGTGAGATTGTTCAAATGGAGAGGGCTGTAAGATTTTTTTTTAATTTATATATTTCATACTTTTAAAGTTTATTTCCAAAATAATACATATTTGAATATTTAAAAATGATTATAGAACCCAATTGATCATGTTATGTGATCTTTATATTGTATTGCTTAATTTGGCTTGCTAACATTTTGTTGGGGACTTTTGCATCTGCATTCATCAGGGCTATTGGCCTATAATATTATCTTTTTTTTTTTTTTTTTTTGTAATTTTCTGGTATTGAACTTAGGGTAATTCTGACCTCATAAAATGAGGATGGGGACTTTTCTTCTCTTCAATTTTTTGGAATAGTTTGAGAAGGATAGGTATGTATTCTACTTTGAATGTTTGGTAAAATTCACCTGTGAAGCCATCCGGTCCAAGATGTTTGTTTGTGGGGAGTTCTTTTGTTTTTTAATTTAATTTTGTTAGTTGTTATCAGTCTTTTCAGAGTTTCTGTTTTTTCTTGGTTTACTCATGATTTGGACTGATAGAATGTTTTTGGTTGTGGAGAATTGAATGACTTCCACTGTGCACTTTGATTCAAGGTCATATTGGTACATCCATGTTTCATCACCAGTGATAATATATGGACCAGAACATCGTCTTGCCTCTCTAAAAGGTCTTGGCAAACTTTGACTCTCCTTTGCTTTTGTTCATCAGTGAGCTCCTTTGGGACCATTGTTACATACACCTTTCTCATGTCAAGATTTTCAGTTAAGAGTTTCCTAACTGTTTACTGGGTCAGGTATGCTTCTCACAGTCAGCCAATGATTTTGATGCACAATTCCAAAACATTTTGCAATGTTTCATTAGTTTTGCTCATTACTGGCCATCTTGACCTCTCTTCATCAGTGACACTTTCTTTCCCCTCAGAAAAACATTTAATCCATTGATACATTACCATTTTCTTCATGGCATTATCCCCTTAAACTTGGATTAGCATGTCTCTGATTTCCCTTCCACTTTTGTCAAGTTTAACAACAAATTTAATGTTTGTTTGTTTGTTGCTCTAATTTAATCTTCAACTTTCTCACAATGGTACACAAAAACACACAACAATAATAAATGCCACTCAACAAGATACCACCAAACGTCAACATGAACACAGTTGTGGGACACAGATATACCAAGGTTATGAAACCTTACCAAGTTGTTTGTACAGTGCTGCCAATGTAAGCACACAGTAGCAAGTTCATGAACTTAGTTGTCAAACTTTTGTGTAAGGGCTGTCCAGAAAGTATACAGCCATGTAATATGAAATATAGAGGCATTTATGACTGGATTTTTCTGGACAGCCCGAGTACACTTGAGTAATTGAATCTGCAAAGAAAATTTGTAAATGTTGAATTATGCATATGTGTGTATAGATATGGAGCTCTAATAAGTAAGTTTGTGAACTTGCCAACATGCACTTACATTGGCAGCACTGTACAAACAACTGGGTGAGGTGTCATAACCTTGGTTTATCTATGTCTCACAGCTGTGTTTGTGTCAATATGTGGTGGTATCTTGCTGAGTGGCGTTCATTATTGTTGCCTGTTTTTGTGTGCCATTGTGAGATTGTAGGAGCTGGAAATTAGAGCAAACAACAAACATTAAATTTCTTGTTAAAGTTGGCAAGAGTGGAAAGTAAAATCAGAAACATATTAGTCCAAGTTTATGGGGATAATGCCACGAAGATAATGATAGTGTACAAATGGATTAAACATTTTTCTGAGGGAAGAGAAAATGTCATGGGTGAAGAGAAGTCAGGGTGGCCAATAATGAGTAGAATTGATGAAAACATTACAAAATTTTGTTGAATTGTGCATCAAAATCATGGGCTGACTCTGAGAATCATCCCAGACCAAGTAAACATCAATAGAAAAATGGGAAAATCTTAACTGAAAATCTTGTCATAAGAAAGGTGTGTGCAAAAATGTTTTCAAAGGACTTCACCGATGAACAAAGGCAAAGGAAAGTCAAAGTTTGCTAAGAACTTTTGGAGAGGCAAGATGATGTTTTGGGCCATATTATTACTGGTGATAAAACATGGGTGTACCAATATGACCCTGAAACAAAGTGTCAAAGTGCACAATGGAAGTCAGCTAATTCTCTACAACCAAAAATGTATCATCAGTCCAAACCAAGAGTCAAAACGATGTTGCTAACCTTTTTTGATATCAGAGGGATTGTTTATTATGAATTTGTACCAACCGGATGAATAGTCAAGCAAGTTTACTATTTGGAAGTGATGAAAAAGCTGCATGAAAAAGTTAGATGAAAATGCTGAACTTTTCTCAACAACTCATGGCTCTGACATCATATCAATGCACCAGCTCACACAGCACTGTCTGTGAGGGAGTTTTTAGCCAGTAAACAAATAACTGTATTGAACACCCTCCCTACTCACCTGATCTGACTCCCAATGACTTTTATCTTTACCTGAAGATAAAGAAGATATTGAAAGGAAGACATTTTGATGACATTCAGGATATCAAGGGTAATATGACAGCTCTGATGGCCATTCCAGTGAAATAGTTCCAAGATTGCTTTGAAGGGTGTACTGGGGACTAGCATCAGAGCACAGCTTGCCAAGGGGAGCACTTCAAAGGGAACTATAGTGATATTCAGCAATGAGGTATGTCGCACTTTTCCTAGGATGAGTTTACAAACTTAATTGTCAGATTTTGCATGTATATAATATGTAAATATATGTGTAAAGATATGTAATACATGACCAATTATTCTATAAGGACTATTATTAAAAGTAGAGTTTCTATGTTGAAAGGTATGCATACTTTAAATTTCAAAAACTGTTTACATAAATTGGTATATGCCCTATGGTGGTGTCGTGCATACAAAGGCCTTATTTACTC
>PVJL010003284.1:86116-162657 GCA_004026885.1 Lyroderma lyra
TGTGTGTGTGTGTGTGTGTGTGTGTGTGTGTGTGTGTGTGTGTATTTTGGAGAAATTTCACCTGGCATCAGAATCTCCAGTAGGTCAGGGAGAGGTTATCAGGAAAGCAATGGATTTATTAAGGAATTTTACTTTTCCATGATATAATTACTTCATGCTCTCGGTCCCAGGTGCTTATCTTGACCTTAGAATGTTTTTATGTTTATCATTTGAATTATATTTAAAGAGTTGCTTGATCCTTTGTGTACATTTTTCTCTCACAAATTATTCATTTTGATCAATGACAACGTAGCAGCCTTAGAAATGATTATGTTTATGTGGAAAACTCTTCTATATTCTATACTCCTCTATATTACTTTTTTAGGGTTTTTTGGCAGGATTGTTTTTGGTTTTTTGACTGGAGTTGCTTTTAGCATTGCAATGAAGAAAGAACCTCTGAAAAACTTTTTTTGCATTTCTTATAGTGCTAATTCTGGAACAGACATGCATCACTTGGCAATAATTAGAAGCAAGTAATTCCCACGGCTTTGTACAGCAGATCCCCAGATATAGACAGTGCCATCACTTGTAGTACTTGAGTTTGACATGACAGATGCCAGGTGTTACAGGTTTACTTATTTTTAAAGTAAAAGAAAAAAAAAGTAAGCCCCTTCACAAAGGAAACAGAACAGATTCTGCCTGTTCATAAAATGCCTGACATTTCAACAAAGTAAATCCCAGCCGTTTTAACTAAGGACTGAACAACTTATATCAGTACACAAGACTTATAATGTTCCCAGCCATTCGTTTTCAAAAATCACTCATGTATGCCCTGATATTGTATTTGAGCAGCAGTGTGGATTCTTGCCAGGCTCCTGAAGATGAGAAGATACTGTTTTTACTGATTGATATAATCATATTGAAGGTCCACATCTTAGTTCTTTATTAGAAAATATGAGTCTGAAAGTACGAATAATATTTCTTTTTCACATGTAAGTTGACATTTTTCATTTAGTTATGAAATTTAAACTGAAAGAAAGAAAAAGATATTACTTTAATTTTCATACTATTTTTTTTGCTGGCTTTAGAAAAAGTGCTTATTTGTAAAGGTAAATTAATTAAGTGTTGACGTATTTGGTTTATCAAAGCCTGTGTTGTGCATACATTAACAAGGACAGAAAGGTAACCTCAGTCTTTCGTGAATTTTCAGTATGTAATCTTCCATTTAAATTTTGCTCCTCTTCCTGTTTTCTTACATTAGTAAGTGTTATCATTATTCAGTCAGTTGTCCCTGTAAGAAACTTGGAATTCTGAAACTTTTATTTCATCATACAAATTTCTAAAATTTGCTCATCTTCATAAGGCCCCATTGAAATGTCAGTGAAAGAATTTTTAAAAGAATATAACTCCAAGACCACAATAAAGTGATTGAGTGTCCTATGCAGATGTGAGATTTTAATATTTTTCTAGAAAATGGAGAGGATGGAAGAGTCGTAACTGATACGCCAGTGGGGAACATTGACAACTTGTTAGAGAGGCAGAGGAACATGTAGCTTGAGAAAAGAATAACCTGCCCTATAGACCCCCAGAGAAACATGTAACTTAGAAAATCTGGGTTGAAGTATATCAGTGGCAGGTTATGAGACTGTAGAAAAGGATGTTAATTGAAAGGGTATTTCTAAAACAGTTGATCCTCCCATTATGAGAGCGGAATTTTCAGCATCTAGGACATGCCAGAAGGAAAAAAAAAAAAGGTATGTGAAATGTGTGAAAGGTGTTGGAGGAGAGGTTGCTTTTTTAGGGAAAATAAACACATCATCTGAGTAGATCTGGAGTAGCTAGCAAAGTGTTTTTGAAAACAAATAAGTCTGTGTTCTGGCATTTGTGGATTTCTCAAAAACAAAACAAAACCAAAACCAAAAACATATGGTTCCTTGCCCAATCACCAAAAATGAAAGCCCTCTTTCCTCTAGTCAAACATCTACCATCTTATCCAGAGCTCCCAAACAGGTTTTGTTGTCTCATCATTAAATGTATATGAGCAACCTATATTACCCAACATTTGAGGTCAGAAAACAACATGAAACCAAAGGCCCACAAGAAATAACAACTAGAACAAAATGAAATAGAAATAAAAACAACTTTATTTAGTTGTCTGGGACAACCCCAGAAAATCATTCATTTAAAAAACAAAACAAAACGTTCATATGAAAATAAAACAGGAAAACTATCTGAAATATCAAAAATAAAAGGCCCCAAATTTTTTCTTAGAGTTTTAGAAGTAAGAAAAGATGTCATAGAAAATAGAACAATAGGAAAACAATGAGCAATAATAATAAAAGGTAAAGAAGATAATACAGTGCATTCAATATGTTATGCGTAGGTTACAGACAGATTGGTAAGTCCAACCAAATACACAGTCAATATATAAATTTATAATTGTAAAATTACCAGAAACAAAACATAAAGAGGTTTTATAAGAGGGAAAACTTACAAGAACAAGGAAAATTCTAGCATCAGACTACTCATTAGAAACCTAGATTCTAGAAGATAATGGATAAGATATTTAAAGCTCCAAGGGAGTATTATAATTAACCTAGAATTCTATACCCAGATAAAATATCAATGTGAAGATAAAATACAGATCTTTTTACACGTGTGAGGGCCCAGAACAGTTACCTCCAAAATACTTCACTAAGGAAATCCACTAGTAAAATGAAGGGTAGAAGCAAGAAATAAGAGGTTAAGTACATGGTCTGGGGATATATAGCTTTCAAAGTTGTGTAAGGGTAAAAATTATTTATATTATTTCTATTTGAGTCCTGTTGACTACAACTCAGTCAGATGGCTCAAAAAACTAGATGTGGAAAGTTTAGGGCAAGCAGAAACCTTGATAATCTTGGGGACCATTGAGCAGTGAAGTGGGAATTGCAGTGTGCTGATTTTTAGCTTTTAGTTGTAAATTCCAGCTTGATATTTAACAAATACATACTTATAATATTCACCTCAAAATTATTTCTACTTAGCTTCTAGCTCCCTCATTTCAAACCTATTTATTTAAATATATAAATATATAAAATTATAGTGAACCCTGAAAAATAATGCTTCACCTCTCCAAACCGGAATAACCAAGACACTTATCTTGACTTAGCTTGCCCACAAAAACCAGTTATAAGCCAACTTTTTGTCAAATGGCCTATTCCCTGTCCCATTCATTTCTAATGTCCTACCAATTGGAGCTCATCTCTGATTGCTTTGAATTCTTGGCTCTGCTTTCTATATATGACCGTCTTCCTGCTTCTTTTGTTTTGTTTTGTTTTGTTCGTTTGTTTGTTTTGCTTGTTCCCTGGCTGGGAATCGAACCCAGGCCATGGCATTGAAAGTGCTGAAGTCTAGCTGCTATACCACCAGGGAATTCTCCTCCTACTTTTTTATAATTAATATTGAAGTTTACACTTCATTTTCCCCCTATGAGCTTGAATTTGGTTCACAACTGAGATTCTATGTGAGACTTCAGCTTTGGATGTACAATCACTAATTCTAATCTCTCAGAGGCCATTTTAGGACATATGCTGATATCCAGTGACAGAAGTGTTTAGGCATCTGTTGTGTAGGTAGCTAACATTTACTTAAGCCATACATGAATATTGTCCAGAAAATAAGTTCAAATTCTTAAGAACCTTAAAGTATCTTAAGGTGATATACATAGCAAGTGTTCTACAATTTTCTAAATCTAACTTTTAGCAAGCAACATGTATATGTTAATTTCCATTAATAAGTAAGCAGTAAACCCTCATTTCTACTCTTTTAGGGTAAATTTCTTATTTTACAAGCTCCTAGCTAAAAAATTCTGTTTTCCATTGACTGCTGACTGAAAAAGCACTCATGTAAGACTTTACTAATGATATAATGACATATATTTACTGTGTAGCTATCAAAGAGGTTATATTGTATTACCATGATTATTAACCTCCCAATAATTAATTGAGGTAGCTGCCAGAATGACTTAGAAAGGTAGATGTCAGTGATTAAACCATGAATGATGTAAGATTTTAAAATGTATATCTCTAACAACTAAATATTTCAAATTTCTCACCCTCCATTTTTTTTCCTCAGGCATTTAAAAGTATATTTGTCTTCTTTTATTATGGTTTCTCAATTTGCTACAAATTTTAAAAACACCCTTCTGATTTAAGAAAAAAGTATCATATTCAACAATCGAATCATGTGTGTTTATTTAAAAAGGTTTCAAAGTGGAGATTTAAACACAATAATTGCAACTATATGTAGTTTTTATTATTTGATAGTAGGGAGTATGCTTATGAATATGCAACAGGTAGAGAGGATTATAATGATTTCATGTGTACAATTGTACATAATTACTTAATAATCTAATATACCCCTGAAGAACATGATTGTAACTCTTCTTCACTATTGTGATGGGTAAATGATTCCCAGAAATCTTACTCATGGTGAATTCTTCTGCATTTCTAAAGTTTACTGGAAGTCCAAATTAGAATCATTTGTGAAATGAGTTTATGTTGGTGGAGCAGCAGTTCTTCATAGTAATTATTCATTCCAAAAAATCTATAAAATGAGTTTCAGGTACATGCTGCAATATGGTCATAGGAAGATCAAAAAGCAAAATTCCTTATAACTCTCTGTGAGGTTATCCCATAATCTGTTACTGGCATAGTAAGGGCTTAAACAAAAATTGTTGATGATAAAACTAATAATAAGCTAAAGTCTGAAATAATTAAGTTTCTTAAATATCCTTACAATAATTTTTAAAGACTAACAATTGACCTTACAGGCATACAAAAGTAAAGACATGGATATCTTAATAGCTTTTCTTATTATTAACTAGGAGTGACTGTCACTAATATTGATGCATTTAATAAACAAAGTTTTGAAGGAGAAAGAAGGTCAACACAATGATGAAAATATATTTTGTTCATTGTAAGACTAACCAGTTTCCAGGTTCAACCTAGAAGGCAGCACCTTAAATTACAGCAACAATAATGATATTTAGAAGCAGACACAATAAGTGGATCTGGGAATAATATTCAATGTACCATTTAAGTCCTTTATATGGCATATACTGAGAAGTTTTACCAATGATGAAATAAAAAATAAGAATTAAATAACTTACCCAATATCATATAACAAACAAGTGATGAAATCAGAAATGTAGTCTTGGCCATCTCATTCCAGAGCCTGAACTTAGTTGAAGCTAGTAGAAATAGAGGATAACACAATAACGAGAAGGGCTTTCCATTTTTAAAGACATCATGATAATTATCTTACTGGTATTTCTCCTTTCTTATCTAAATTTTTAATGAGTAAAGGGCCAGATTAAACAAAATAAGCAAAAGTGATCTCAGGATTGAGGCAAGAATATAAACTGGTGAGAGAACAGTAACCAAATTGTGTCATTCTTTGTGGAAAAAACAAATTGAGCCACATCTTTGCATTAATGACCTGGAGAACTAAAGTATCAACACTGAAGCATTCAAATGAGAAATGTCTGGTTAAATGAAAAATAAGATCAATTTCATGAAATTTTATGAAATTTTTCTCTTAAAGATATAGGAAAAAGAAGCATTACTTCATTGTAATTTAAGAATTATTTTTTATCTCATACTTGTATCATAACTTGATGTTTTATGGTTAGAACACAGAAATAGTTCTCTGGGGCATGGGCTTAAACTACTACTCGTTTACGCTGACTGTGACTACTCATAATAGTCACATCTCTGAATGTAAATATCTGTCCTTAATTTCAAAATTAGCATTTTTATGTCTACCTTACTTATTTCATGGACTTATTTTTGCAATCAGGCAGGACATTTTATAGACACGTATGTATACTTGTATATACGAGAGCTGTCCGGAAAAAGTCCAACCATAAATTCTTCTAGTTTTTATATTATATGACTGGATACTTTCAGGACAGCCTTCATACATATACATATACATATATAGCTATAGGCAGTATATATAATTGAAAAAAATACATATACTAAACCATTTAATAACCTGCTACTGTTTCTTTGTATAAGTTAACTTCATTTGAAATAGTTCTTACACTGTGCCTTTCACAGCTACAAACTATTGATTAGTAGTATACATTTTACATTTATGCAAATTAAGATTAGAAAGATACCAAGTACACATGCTTAAGAATCTAACTTTGCCAATTTAATTAGCCTTGCTTTCTTTAGCCAAGTAAAGCAGTACATTCTTTAGAAAGAAACCTGATGAATTATTGTGGAAAGTTAGAGTGAAAGATAAAGCAGCAAAGGTTGGACTAGATACCATTGTAGTTCATAATTTATCTTCTGAGTTTCTTGTTTCCCTCTGAATTCATTGCACAAATGACTGTTAGCCTCATTTTTCAAGGTTCCATGTCTCATTTTTTTGAATCAGCTATCTACTTGAAAACAAAAACAAAATTTGAAATACCCCCTCCACTGTTACCATTTCATATCTTTCTTGTAATGTTTTCAAACAGGAGGAAAGAAACATGAGCTTTTTCTTGATTGATGATATTCTAGTTCTCTCCTTTTCAGAATTTCATGCCAGATAGGGATATTTCTTTTTAGGGCACATGTTGAATACTACATTTCTAAAGAAAGAGAAAAAACTCAAGATTGAGAAGTGTTACTTTATACACTTCTATCTGTTTTGAGAATAGAAGTGCTTGGAAAAAATATTTGAAATACAAAGAGAGACAGTAGGTTAAATTTCTATATATGTAAAGAGCCCTTAAACATTTCCAAGAAAGAGACAAAGTACTCAATGCAAATCATATCAACAAACAAATCAAAAGAAACACATTTAAATGAAAAATAAATATCAAAAGGCATTCAAACTTTCTTTGTTAGAATGAAACTTAAATGAGTTAACAATTTATATCCCTTAGACTTGCAAAAACATTTTGACAAACTATAACAATAATTGCTGGCAGAGATGCAGAAAAATGCATTTATTGCTAGTGGAAGTATGAAATTTCACAACCATTTTTCAGCTTTATTGACACATAAAATTGTAAGGTACTTAAGGTGTATGTCATAGTGATTTAATAAGTTCCCCCTATAATTAACACATCTATCGCAATACGTATTTATCATTTTTTCCTTTTTTATGTGTGAGAACATTTAAGATATTGGTGAGAACAACTAAGTATTTTAAAAACATTCTGGCAACATCTGCTAAAATTAAAATTGATGTACTTTTCGACCCAGCAATCTACTTCTTGAAATCTATCTCACAGATATAAAACTACCAGTGCTTAATGACAAGATGTATAATTATTTATTTGAAGCATTACTGATAATGGCAAAAAAGATTCATGATCCATTGATATGAGGATAGCTGGCCATATTGTAGTTCATTTACACAATGGGATCTAATGCGGCCTTGGAAGGAAGAAAGGAAAGAAAGAAGGAAGAGAGGGAGAGAGAGAAGGAGGGAGGGAATGAAGGAAGTGGTTTTCCAAAGAATAGACCATTTTCAATAAGAGATTGTGTACATTTCCCATGTGATATTGCTTGGATTTATTCCATGTCATGACTTTTGACTGAATATTTGGTTTGTGTATTTTATGTCATACATGTTACTTCATTTTGTGCAAATATTAAAAAAATCAATCTTTACAAATATAAAACATTAAAACAATTGTTAATAGTATTGTACTAGAAATGCTATTTTCTAAATTAATACTACAATTGAATAATCATATTAGCAATCTCTCTTAGTAAGGGATTCATTTCATAGGAAAAGACCTGAAACACTATTTTGTTCATGGTTCATCTGAAACTATAAAACTAATTTTCAAAAGCTATTTTCTATGAGAAAATACAAGATAATTACTTGTAATAACTTCTTTATATAATAATTATAGAAGACTAGTTTTGGAGGTTTTTGTGAAAAAACAAATACTCTTTATATTGCAATTCTAAGAGATACAGATATTGAATAAGGCAGAATTAGCATCCTTAATTTTAACAATTTAAATACTATCATTGTTATGAAATAAAGATCTGGAAATATTAGCATCACAAAATTAAAATAATAAATATATTGTTGACCCTTCTCTACTCAAGTTATTGGGTTATCTTTAAAGGCTTGGTACCAAGAATTCCAGGACAGAAATTATATACTTAACAAAAATTACTGTATGGTAGAATTAAAGCTTAAGTTATATCTTCTAGTAGTAATATATAAGTAAGTTTTACAATCTAAATCTATCTAAAAAAATGCTAAAAGAAAGGAGGCATAAACTAAAATTGAAATCAGAGAGTATATTAAACTTGTAGTACACAAAGCTGCCATGTATATTTAATGCTGCAGCTAAGATTTTATACTCAGTCTGACCCTTGTAAAATTATAAGCTTTTTGGAAGTAGTTATTATCATGAAGATGTTTCTTTATGCTCCCAAAGCAAATTTTAAAATGCTATGTATAGTCTATTTGTATTTAAATGTTTTCAGTTAATCATCCCTAATTAAATATTTGAATTTTATTTACAGTGTATTTTTCTATTTCCTAAAAGCATTTAAAATAGCTTACAATAATACCTTTTGTAGTCATATATGTTATAGTTTTTGAGATAGAAATCTAGAAATATTAGCAAATGTAGTAAATGCACTAGCACTGTCCAGAATATATATGGGCTGTCTGGAAAGTATCCAGCCATGTAATATGAAAAATAGAGGCATTTATGGCTGGATTTTTTCTGGACAGCCCTCATATATGCAAATAAATAAACTCATTATTCAAAAGAATATTTACAAGTGATTTAATTCTAAGTCATCTAATTATGTGGATAGTAAAGATAAAAGCAATGAATAAATACAGTCACACCATTATGCTCCTGACAATGCACGTGTTTCTGAAAATAATTGCCTTCCAACAACCACTTACAGAACTTGCAGAATTTTATTTTATGTGAGAATTACTTATACTAGCCTCAGTTAAAGAAAAGCCTCTATACTGATCTTAAACTTGATGAAAACATTTCTGCAAGAGTATGAGCTACTGAAGTTTAGAAATATAATGCTTGAACGGTCTCAATTTAAATAGAGAAATTATAATAGCTAAAGAAGTAGATGGAAAGCATGTTCTTTTGCAGTCTTTTTCTTTATATAGCATCTCTCACACAGACTTTTGAAATGAATTGGAAAGCAAATGAATCAAAGTTAAGATCTTTAGTTACAGAATTGTATGCCTGAAACCTATGTAATTCTTGCTAACAGATGTCACCCCCAAAAGTCTATCAATAAAAATGAATTTAAAAAAAAGATCTTTAGTTACAGCCTTGCACCCTCATATTTTATGTAGTCTTGGCTACTACACAAGTGAGTGTTAAAAAGGTTGGTATATACTCTAACAACAGTGGAGAGTCACAGAACCCACTGCTCTGCTAGGATAATTTAAAGCTTAACTGAACAATAAAATGCTGCCTTTTTTTTAATATTAGAAAGTTCTAAATTTCTAAAATGCCATTATTATGTCTACATGACTTATGTATGTAAGTTCCTTACCTATCCCCATCCCCGTAAAGAAAGAAACAAATTAAGTATAGTCCTGGTTTTCTCATTGAATAAGCTTGAAAAATTTCTTAGGCTCATGGTCATTACTAGGTAATCTGTACTTACGCTTTAGTGGTAACTTCTATAAAGCTTTATTTGGTCATCTGTGCATGACCTGGAATAAGATAGCTTCCACTGGACAATTTGATTCCTGACATTGATTACTTAAGGATCTCAAAACTTTTTCTATAAACTTTGGTAGCATAGGATGCTGTAGACTTCTAGATATAACATTAGTAAAGGAACTTTCGTGCCAGTTCACATAAATAGGTATCTATATTATCTACTTATTTCTATTTTTTCATCTTTCTATCTATAGATGAAGATATAGATACATAACTAACATAATATTGTTAGAACAGCCATTAATATTTTCTTCTTACCATATAAATGAATGATAAAAATATCAATTATTTACTCTATAAAGACAGTATTAGAAAATACAATTTTGATTGTCAAAACTTCAAAAATTGTTTAAATGGCTAAGATTTTATCCTTACTACAATAGGTCATGAGTTTTAAAATCTATAAAATGTAATAAAATGGGAATAGCTTGTTTATATATAAAGTTAAAGTATTTAAAATATGTTAATTTGGTGATTGAGTTCTGTAGGTGTTCTCTTACGGCAAGGTTGTTTAGCATATATAAATCATTAAAATAATGGAAAATAATTCAAGCTCAAATGGCATAGAATGACTATTTAACAAAATATTTTTTTAAAGTAGTTTGAGAATCAATTTAGGGAAAAAAATGCCCTTGAAGAATCCATAAACCCCTAGAAAAAGTTTTTCCTAAATGCATATATGACTCAGAATTGTAAAGTCCCATAAATTACAAAGGACAAAATTTCTCCATAGACTGAAGTCACTAACAGCAACAGGCCATCTCTCTCCAATTTGGCGTTGTTCGATTTAGACAAATGGAAGAGGGAAGCAATTACAAAAGTTATCTCCCAAACATTGCTATCCCATTTTGAAATGAGAATTTCATGAAGTGAGACTTTATAGATTTGGCATAATGATAGGGAATGACATCACAGATACAGCTATTTCCCTAACCTAGGGATTCCTGGCTGGTCCTAGGCTGTCTTCACACTGATTTTTTTTCTTTCCATCCCTAACAAATATTTGGTCCATTTGCCTTTCTATTCATGACTATTACCAACTACTTTTTAAGCTACAATTCTGTACTACCAAATCCACAGAGGATACAGTATTTCTAACTATGCTCTGCTATTTTTACATGGAGTTTTTATTGCCAGTAAAATAATAGCAGGAAAACAGAAAGGAGGCTAAGAACAAAACTGAAAAGTAATTGGGAAATTACAAAGTTATAACAATAACAAATGCAGAAATAGTGGGTTTTTGGTTTTTTTTGTCTTCCTTAAAAGACACTTGGAGTTTGAAAGACTAAAGGCAGTACTTACTCACCTTCATTCATGTTTGTATAATTCTTGAGTCTTGCTCTCGTTTGAAGAACAAGCTTACCTACTGTCTGAGTTGTGAATTCACAAAGCTATCCCCAGGGTAAATAGACTCAGGTTGGGAGTGACTGTCAGTATGAGAATGACTATAAAATAACTATTATTTCATTCTATAAATATTATAATACAAGATCATCATCATTTATGTGTGTGAATTTATATAATTTTGCTTTTAAAAACAACCTCATGTGGATAATTTAGCCAGTAAACTGAGTGGCATACAACCTATATAAGCTTGTCATCCTCACCCATTAAATAAATGGCCAAGGTAGCATTCATGCCAAGTCTGTCTGATTGTATAATAACATCTCATCCCCTTCCTGCTTCATGTCGAATACAAACTTTTCAAAATTTTCTCTCTGCACAAGCCTAGGCTCAGCTGTCTTACTCTATCTGCTGTTATACAACTATCGTAGTCTGGTGTGCAGACAGGTGTGTCTTATTTCCAGATGAGTGTTTAATTTTTAAATCATAATGATGCTTGTCTTAGGTCAGCCTTCCAATTTTCTATGTTCATTCTTACTCACTCAGATAGTAGTACTTCAGCACTCTTTTCCCCAGAAGTCCATTCTTCTATTAGTTCTCTGACCTGCAAGCTATAGAAAGTACATTTTTCCTTCATTTCAGGCCGTAGAAGCCATAAGCTGAACTTAATAGGTTATAGAGCACTACTAAGAACGTATGATTCTTTCCCCATCTTGTAGATAAGAAAACTGAAGTTCAAGCTTATATATGTCTTAAGTGGGGGATCTGGGAATTGAACTAGGTCTCTGTTTAACCAGTATGCAATAATGTCTTTCTTAAAATGAGGAATTTAGAATTTTGATTTATCATACTCTCTGCTCTCCTTTGTAATAATTCCTGTAGTCATTTTTCCTCCAAATACAGGATACCGAGTCTATTCCCTATGCAAAAATAAGAAATGTTTCCTAGCTGTAGGAAGTGATATGTGGTTTTTTAAAAGAAAAATGTCATGGAATTTGAAAGAGTATTATATTACTTTGGTAGTATTTTAAGATTGCCAAAGAACTACATTTGGCAACACTTTTTTTTGTCACACCTAAAATGGTTTATAACCTTTGTATTATTGCTATGAATAAACCTCACTGATTCTTGAATTTGCTTCTACAAGATGAAAAATTAATTTTTTTGGAACCAAGACATTTAAAGTGAAGTGTGTGTGTGTGTGTGTGTGTGTGTGTGTGATGAAAGATTTGATTTGCATTCATTTTTTAAGGTAATATGCGTACGAGTGCCAAGCCTAACATTTAATACTAAATCTCTTTCTATTGTAATGATTTGATAGTAACTCAGTAGTTGGAATACAGAATATGATTGATAAGATATAAATATGTTCTCTGTTTCTAAAGTGAAAACAGCATAACAGGAATTCTATTAGCAAGATAGAGAAATAATCTCACAAGTTAAGTAACTAAAAACAAACAAACAAGAATTTATGATTTTATTAGAGACTCATCTATCATTGTTTCATTTTGTGTGACTACTTTTCAGTTTTCAGAAAAACTTATACCAACTAGCATGAGTCTATATTTGGCTTTTTTTTTTTCTTTAAGACATTTATATAAGATCTGAGCACTCCTATATTAAAACATGTTTACGTGCTTTAGGACAATGATGATTTTCAAAAAAGCCTTTTCTACAGATCTCTATAAACCTCCTCATTAGTCTGAGTAGTGACAGGATTGTGTAGACCTCTATCACCGCTGAAATGCCAACAAAATAGTAATTGCCTTTTTTTCTCCAGGATCAATTCTCTTGCCACAGTTCAGGCTGCTGACCAATCATTCAGACTTTTAGTTGTGGTTCTTTAACAAACTCCTTTTTTTCCCCTAGCCTGGGTCAATATTTGACTCGGAAAGATTTACTAACATTTGGTAACTCTGATGCTTTTCTCCTTTTATCTAATAGCTTTAAAATTCCTCATGAACCATTATAACAATAATAGAGAACATCCTCTCAACTATATTTCAGTGTTAAAACCAATATTCTTTCCTGTAATTTGGTTGAGGGGCATTGGTCATTATCAAATGTCGATAAGTAAAGGGTAAATAAAAAGTATTCATTAGGAAATATTGGGAATTTTAATTAAATAATATTAATTTATAAGGGTAACCTTATAATAATTTTATTTTTTAATAACTACACCTTAATACATAAAAAACAATTCACAAATTCTTTTTAAAAATGTAATTCTATTTGTTAGCCATGGTGAAATTAAGATAATTTAATGAGCAATATAAATGGAATGCTCCTTAAAAGTAGAAGATTGCCTTTTCAAAGCTACAGAGATAAAATGCAAACTTGACATTAGAATTTAGGTATCTACTGGGAAATTCTCTGAAGCAAGTCATTTGAAAATGTCATTGAATAAGTTCTTAACCTCTCCAGCTTCTTCCTTTATTCTTGCCTCATGTATCACATGCTCACTTGCAGGTCTTCAGGCCTTGCAGTTGCTCCCTGCTCTCCTGTTTGCTTTTCTGCCCTCAGTCTCAATGCTAAACTCTGTGTTCTCCAAATGCATTGTGTGTTTCCAAGTTCAACAATTTCAATGGGGTGGGTGATGGTATGTGAATAGTTATATATGAGGGCTGTCTGGGAAAAATCCAGCCATAAATGACTGTTTTTCGTGTAATAATGGCTGGGTACTTTCTGGACAACTCTTGTATGCTTATAGCCAGTGCATTTTAACAGGAAAATGTTTCGCCTTTATTGAGTGACCATGACATTATATATATAAATGTATATTTTAAGTATTCTCTCTCAGGGGCTTTGTCTTCTTCTTGCAAAGTAAATGTGGAAATGTTTTGAAATACTGAATTTTTGGAAAATGTTCAGTTATATTGTTGGTAGTTGCTGTAAAAAATAAAAATTGGTTCTTTTATGAATTCTATATGAAAATCAGTACCCAGGCATAATTTTCCCATTTTAGTTTGCATAGGCATGATTCTTAGTGCAAATGAGCTTAAACCAGATTACTGTTTTTCTGTTTTTGCTCATACTCCCACTAAACAATGACTTCAAAATGTGCTTGAGTTCATAGATTGCAATACACAGTGGCAAACATCTCATTAGAAATTAATAATAAACCTCTAATATCCTTAGGGCTGATATTGTAAATGAAAAAACTTATGTTAAATGACTTGTGCAAGGTAATATCAACACAGATACTTTCAACTACACACATAAGAGAGAGGCAAGTTTCAAAACTGATAACCCTGTGGCCTCAGCTATGAATTCACTTCCCTGCAATTTTTTTTTCCTTTTCCACCATGTGTTTTTGTGTCACCAGCATGGGAATGAAGTAGCTAGAGGAAATACTGGTTTCAGACTTCTCGGAGGAAATGTCCAGAGAATATCCCTTTCTGTGGCTAATTTAAAATTAAAATCAAATTTCCCAGAAACAAGCTCTATTTTACCCTAGGGTCTCATGCTCACTTCTGATCTCATTTATGTTGACAGAGGTCTGCCATTCATTGATAGTTTATTTTTTTTATTATTTCTCCTTTGTAATAATAATTATAAGTAGGATAGTAAGTAAACAAACATTTGTGTGTGCAATTAACTGTTTTTCTTACCTGTGGTAACATGTATGATCCTTAGGGTAGGATTTTTTTCTCTTACTGCAGTACAACACAGCCAACTCCCTTGAATATAGTAAATGTTTGACAAAAATTTGGTTATTCAGTTAATCAAAGGTGAGGGAAGTTCTCATAATTACTTTTGTATGGCATTTAGTATTTCATTTAGGTCAAATAGGAACTGGAGGCCATCAACTCTTCCTTGGGGCAAAATATACTATGGGAAATATTTAAGCTATTATCCTTGTGGTGTAGGATCTTAGTACATTCCTGTACTTCCTTTCTAGTCATTTACGGTAGGTACAACAGATACAACCACAACATATTTACTCATTAAGAAAACTAGGCTGCAAAAAGAGTCTCATGTTTCTTTCTTAAATTAACTGTAGTCAGGGGAAGTTCTATAACTCTGAGTTAAATTTGGTCTTTTTCTTAATTATTTAGGCTCTTTCAGAGTTGAGAGCTGCAAAAGATCAAATTTTATTTCCTTACACAGGTAGAAGGAACACTAGAATTCCTCTGTGCATCTTTGCATTGATTCCTGCTGTCGTGGAGTATCAATTGTTGATGCCCAGATACATACAGTCCAGTTGATCCATGATGTTGCCTTATTGATTTGCCTCATGTACAGGATCACTCTGTCCTTCCAAGATAGTGATACTCAATTTCAAGGCTCATCTTGGACAAAAGGTTCTCAGGCTTTGTCTTCTAACATTGCAACTCTTGGTCCTAATCTACATCGGTGCCTACACAGACAGCTGTCACCATATGGAGTTACATGAGATAACAAGTGTTGCAATTAGCACTTAGTGTCTAGTTCACAATAAATACTCAGTGTATTAAAGAGATTCTTACACGGCAATTATCAAACTTTTTGTTTAGCTGAGTTAGGTGCATTTTGGAGGCTTGCTGGTACATTTAAAAAATAATTTAGATTTTTTTTTTTTTACTCTTGAGCAGCTGCTATTTATCTTGACTCCTTTTCATTTTTCTAATTCTTCCTTGTTTCTTCTCTAAACTGAAGATACGGGCCTATATTGTTCTAACCTTGTATGTAGAGGTCAGAATTGAATGGAACTACATCTTTCTGATTCTTTTTCTAGGTTTAAGCCTAAAATCTAGAATTATAGACAAAAAAATTCTAATTAAATATAACAATACTTAGCTGTATTTAACGCACTTTAATTTATTTCCTCTTCTCAGCATCCCTACAAAGTGGCAGGGAAGTCTTATTATTTCGTTTTACGTATTCAGAGTTGGTTCCCAATGAGATTAAATGATTTCCCCAAGGTCTCATGTCTGAGAAATGGCAGGATGGTAACTTAATTATGAAACCCAGTGACATTGTCTTTCTATGGTATTATCTTCCCATAATCTTTCAAAACACAACTCAGTATTTTTAAATGTATATTTTACTTAATTTTTCTTTCACTCTCTCATCTTTTAGCTTAAGCAGAACCATGCATAAACTATGTCCTTGTTGTGAGAAAGCAGGAATTACTGATAGAAGAATGAAGTATTAGGCAATATAGGAAACAAGTAATTTTCTGTGTAACTCTGGTTTATTCATATTTTGTAATGAGAGTATCCCAAGGATTAGAAGAAGTTTGCAAAGAGATGGAGTGACAAGATGGATCCAATTAGTTGCTCCCTTTACAGTGAGTCCCAAGAATTTTGGGAGATTTCCTGGAAGGACTCACAGAACTCAGAAGCAGTTGTGCTCATGGCTATGGTTTATTACAGTGAAAAAATGCACAACAATATCTGCAAGGGAAAAGACACATTGACACAGAGTCTGGGAAAATGAATAGGATTTGGAAGGTCAGTCCTCCCTCACAGGGAGTGCTACACAGAATATGCTCCTTCCTCTAGCAGCTAAATATAGGAACACATAGTTCAGTGTTTCTGTCCAGTATAGCCTGCCATGAACTCAGTCCAAGGTCTCTGTACAGTTAAGTCCTAACAATTAGGTTTGTGAACGTGCCACCATGCACTATGTTGGCAGCACTGTACAAACAACTCAGTAAGATTTCATAACCTGTGTGTCTGTGTCTCACAGCTGTGTTCATGTTGACATGTGGCAGTGTCTTGCTGAGTGGCATTCATTATTGTTGTTGGGTGTTTTTGTGTGCTAGAATGCTGGTGCTTGAATTAGAGTGATGAACAAACATTAAATTTCTTGTTAAATTTGGCAAAGGTGGAAATGACATCAGGGACATGTTAGTTCAAATTCATAGGGCCAGTGAAGAGAACTGCAGTGTACAAATGGATTAGATGCCGTTCTGAGGAGAGAGAAAGTGTCACTGATGAACACATATCAAAGGTCAGGGTGGCCAGTAACAAGCAGAACTGATAAAAATGTTGCAAAATTTCATTGATTTGTACATCAAAATTGTCAACTGACTGTAAGAAGTTTAGCAGGTCAAGTAAACACTGATAGAGAAACAGGAAAATCTTAACTGAAAATCTTGGCATGGAAAAGTTGTGTCCCGAAGGAGCTCACTGATGAACAAAAGTGGAGGAGAGTCAGAGTTTGCCAAGACCTTTTGAAGAGGCAAGACGATGTTCTGGTCCATGTTATCCCTGGTGATGAAACATGGATGTACCAATACGACCCTGAAACAAAGTGCGCAGTGGAAGTCATTCAATTCTTCACAACCAAAAACGTTCTATCAGTCCAAATCAAGAGTCCAAATGATGTTCCTAACCTTTTTTTGGTATCAGAGGGATTCATTATGAATTTGTGCCAACTGGACAGTCAAACAAGTTTACTATTTACAACTGGTAAAAAGTCCGCATGAATAAGTTAGATGAAAATGGCCTGAACTTTTCGTGAACAACTCATGACTCTTGTGTCATAATCATGCACTGGCTCACACAGTACTGTCTGTGGGGGAGTTTTTAACCAGTAAACAAATAATTGTATTGGAATACCTTCCTTACTCACCTGATCTGGCCACCAATGACTTTTTTCTTTACTGAAGATAAAGGAAATATTGAAAGGAAGACATTTTGATGACATTCTGGACATCAAGGGTAATATGACAGCTCTGATGGCCATTTCAGAAAAAGATTTCCAAAATTGCTTTAAAGGGTAGACTAGGTGCTGGCATTGGTGCATAGCTTCCCAAGGGGAGTACTTTGAAGGTGACCATAGTGGTTTTCAGCAATGAGGTATGTGGCACTATTTCTAGGATGAGTTTAGGAATGTAATTGTCAGACCTCATGTGATCAACCACAGTTAGAGAAATTCCAGATTCCCAGGAGAAAAGCAGTTGCTCATCATAAATCAGGCTGGTACAGTGAATTCAGTGTCACAAAGAAACAAAACAGCCTAATCAATGTAGAGAACTTGAAAAGCCAAATTCCCAGGCACCAGCCAATAGCCAGTTCTGCAAGCAGGTCTTTATTACAAGCAATAATAGACCTGCTGTGTTAACTCTCTCCTGTACCTTTTTTAGGGCCAGTATGTGGAGACAGTAGAACACAGTAGAATTTTGAATAAAAAATATAATTGTAATACGAGAAAGAATACCAAGTAATGGCAGTAGTATTCTATTATCAATGAAAGAATCCTAATATTTTAAGTCTGAGTTTTCAAAATTTTCTTCAGAATTTGACCACATTTTAAAAACAGTACAAATCAACACGGTTAACTATAACTTAGAAACACAAGTTTATGGAGATAATGTGTTTCTGTTCTCTGAAGCACCTTAAAAAAAAGCACCGTGCTTTTGTAAACCCAAGGCCGTAGGTGAGAGGGATGCACATGGATATTTAACATAGAGACTAGAGCATGGTAAATGCTTTAGTAATATGGAAACAAGGAAGTATAGAGAAAGTGAACATGAATTCTCTTTAAAGAGGTTTAAGAAAATTCCAAGAGATAGTGGCATCTGAGCTGCATTATCCTTAAAGATTTCTGTGGCACAGATTGTGCAATGATACTCTTGTTATAGGCAACAAACACAGAGGGTGAGACTGTACGACATTGTGTATTTCGATGCACTTCAATATGACACAAGAATATACATTAGTATATATCATTTATATAATGGTATATGTTATTATATTTATATTATGCTATTATTATTAATTATCATAAAATTAATTATAAATGAGGTCAGAGGTATGAACTGAACCAAGGTTGAAAGGGTTTAGAATTACATAACAAAGGAATTGATTTACTCATTTTCTATCAAAAAGGGAGAACTGTTCCAGTGGATATTAAATAGCAAATTATTTCCCACGATATTGGAAAATCATGTGATAGCACTTGTGTTAATGTTGATCACTTTGAAAGTTACAAGCGTTTTAGGAGCTCTGTGCCAGGACCTGTGGATGAAGACCAAATATGTATTTCCTATTATAAATCACACGATCACAGCTTATTTAATTTTTATGTTTCTTATGGTGTTGATTTTTATTTTCTTACCTATACAAAAAAGAACAATAGAAAAGTTTTAGCAAGCCCTGATCTTATCATTCTGGTATGTTTAAACAAATTCCTGGTGGAATTGTATTACCTTTATTAATCAGTATTTCAACTTCATTGTACTTAGATTATCTGATATACTAATAAGTATAAAATTTACAAATTTCACTCAATCATTCTGAAAAATTTCTATTCATATTTTTAGAATTCATTTGAATATGGCTGCCTATATTAATATAACTAAATTAAAATTTTAGGAATATCCCAAGAAATTCCTTATGTAGTAATTTTTTTAAATGCTAGGTGCTAAGTGTACTCACATCTATAAAAATTAAATTACCGTATGTAAAGTGTGTAATTACTGTATTAAATACAATTCATTTACTTTAATTAAAATTGCCTTTCATTATATACCTAATTTGTAGTAGTTTATGTTTTTCCATCAAGCTTTTCTGTTTTCTATTCAATTGGGACAAGGTGCACTTGGGATGGTATTAGAAATAATTCAGAAGCAAGACAGAAGTGGATCACTCTATTGAGGACATTGTTTATGTAAACTATTTTGAAGAATATTGAAAGAGCCACTAAAATGGGTCATATTTTACAAATGATAGATTTGGGTTTTAAAACAAATGTTGCATACTTCCTTTCTTAAAAACCATGCTATTCTGAGGAAGAACTAATTATCTTAAGGCTCTAAGTCTACTATTGCCAACTGGTCTCACAGTTAGCAACAGAAGAGAAATGAAGCACAGAGCAGTAAACCTTAGGGATTCACCTGGCCTCCTTTGCAGCCAAGATTGTTCCTATGGTGTCAGACAACAATTAAAGAACCTGAAATTGAAGGTGACTCAGAAAAGGGCAAACTGAAAAAAGTAACACTCTCAACCAGGTCAGCCACATCACAGTGAAAGAATAACCAGAACATAGGGGAAGGATAAAAGGAAAGGGACATGTAGAAGAGCCAAGGTAAATAGGTAATTATCCTAACGGCTATGTGGAGAAGTACCACAATCACTGGCATCGCGTACTCGTGTGCTATGGACCTTCATTAACTGTGTACTCGTGAGAAATCATGTTCTCTATTCTAGGCCATAGTTTTCTCACAAATAAAATAAGGAAGATGGGCTCAGTGATTTCTTAAGCTGTTTTATCATGCTAACATTGTATAATCTTTATATAAAGTCACATTTTTGTACAGTATTTTAATGTAAGTGCCATAAGAAATAGGCCTGTCTGCCTTGGTCCAGCACACAGGAGAGAGCCTGGTACCTCGTAGGCACTCAAAATAGCATTTGTTAAATGAATACTATTCAAGCCAGAACATAAAAGGGGGTGCTGGGTGCATTGGTGGAATCAGAAGAAGAATTGCATATGCTAGCACAGACATTGCTGCATTAAGACTTAGTCTCCCCTTCCTCTTTAATGTAAATTGCACCCTGATGGTAGGCAGTGTGGGTAAGAAAGGAGTCCCTAGGGAATTGCAGAGTTTCTCACAGGTTTGCATGCCACAGGTTAGAAAAGCTATCAGTGGTTTAAAGTCCTTAAAACTAAAGAATACCATTTCTGACCAGTTTGCTGCTGCCATGCAAATAACCTTGACCTTTAAGCTGTGGTTAGTAGTGCCTGATGTTTCCATGGTTACACTTTCAAACGGAAAAATCAGCGAACAATATCATTAAAGTTAACACACAATATTTAATTTTCAAATATGTATTTCCAACTGGTACATCCTGTCTAACCTTTGACAAATGTTGCCATAGAGTTTATTTAATTCACTCCTTCTTACTGTAACAAATCACCAGACTAGTTTAAATAAAAGTCTGCACAGCCTGATTTTTTAAAAGATGTTATATTATTATCAGCTTGAGAGGATAAAAATATGCCCCAAATAGTTGTAACTATTCTTAATGTTCATAGATATCCAAGAGAGATCCAATTTCCAGAAATTCATGGTGCAAATGTATTTAAATTAGAGTAGATACTAAGGGGAAATGGAGATTTTCATTTTATTTCCAGGTTGGTCTTTGGGTTTGAGAGGACATAAAATTGTGTTGTGGTACATTGATCTATCAGATTAAAATTTAAGCCATGCTGTATTTTCTGACTTGTAGTCTGAGACCGAACATTTATTTTTCTGTGGTGTTTTTTTTGTTCTTTCTAGAAATTAGTAATGACAGAAATAACCACATTTAATAAAGTAAGATCTCCAGCAGTGGATTTTGACACAATCTGATTCATTTGTTTAATATTGAGCCTTCAATAGAGTTACTTAGACAAGATAGAGTTGTACATTATAAATACTATGTTAAAAATGGAAACTTTAAATGGACATACTGAAAGCTATGCCAATTTGCAATGTAATAATTATTAGAAATATAAAGTATCTACAGCACAGTTTAAATAATGCACTCATACTGGCACTGGTGACTTGTTTAATATTTTGGAAAGCTCTTAAAATAGTTGAGGGAAAGTTCTTAAGAGAACCAGTGAAATACTAATTTAATGTAGGCAAAGGCCACAGTTATTAATACAGTTTTTGAGTTGAAATTGATTAGATAACAAAGTTCAAATATTAAAATTGAGATATTTAAAACTTAATTTTCTCAAAGAAAAGAAAATATCAGTATTTTAGAGCAAGAAGAGATATTCAAGACTAGTCCAATTTTTTTATTTTTCCTGAAAAAGAAATATGATCTCAGAGGTTTAGGTAATTTGCCCAAGCTCAGTGAAAGAAAAGAACCAATTAATTCATTTTTCCTCTGAATGAATTTGAATTGCAAATATTAGAGTTTATATGTTAATACCATATTTATTTAAAAAAGGACTAAATAAATACCTATTTTATAAGAATTAGAGAGGCTTTTTCATTCTGTTCACTCAACAGATAATTGTTTGGCATCTACTAAGTGCCAGACCCTTTCTAAGTACTGTGGATATAAAGTTTTACAAAACCGACATGTCACTTGCTGTCTTGGACATGACATTCTAATGATAAATAACTAGTAAGTAAAGTAATAAATAAATGAGAAAAGTGGTTTAGAGTGGTCTCAAGCAGAAAATTAAAATTGGGTGACATGGCACTAAGCAACTTAATGTCTATTTTAGCTTCAGTGTTTAGGAATGCCTCTGACTACATTTAAACTGAGATTTGAATGGCAGGGTGATATATAAAACTTTATGAAGATTTTGGGGGAGATTATTATAAGAAAGGAACAACTGGTATAAAATCTCTAAAATAGAAAGGATTCAGTTTTTCAGGTCATGATGAGAGCAAATTTCAAATTTGAGATCATAAATTTAAACAAAACTATTGATTTTTCCCCAGCAACACATTGTTAGTTATTAGGTGCAGTTATACCTTATGTACATGATATCCAGAGTCTAGGCTTTGCTAAGGAAATATAGCAGAGCAAGAAAAGGTCGAGAAAGTTGAAAGGTTTTTGTAATCATCCTGATGATTGTCATGGGCTTCAGACTCTAAGCTAAAAACAATAAAAAATAAAAATAATAATAAAAAAGGATATTCGAGGAAAACTGAATGAGAAAGTGGTAGGCTCAAGTGATTAACATTTCCCTGAGTCTGAATAATTTTTGGATGAAACTTTAGATTAATAGTGAGAAGATCCCAAAGGCATTTGAGCATTTTTGTTAGCTGTTATAAATAGCAATTCTAAGTGTCATCTGCAAGGCATTATTAGCAATACAGATTCAAAAAAATATGCTTTGGGGAAAGATAAGCTGTCTTAGAAAATGTTATCAATTTTGTGCTTTAGGCACTTCTTGTGGAACGATGCCACGTAAAGTGGAAAACCTTTATTGGAAATATGTAATTATGTATGTTTGGGCAGTATCTTTTAACTATATGGACTGATGGTTCTCATTATAAGAATGATGGTCTTCTCAATCTTCCAAACCAATGTATTTAAGAGTCCCTTAAACTTCACCAGCTGAAACACAGGAAGTTACCCAAATTTCTTTGTGTACGAGAATGTATGAACAAATGTATTAGTTCCAGTTAGTTCTTAGAAGGTCCCTTCTTACAAGAAATGATGTACTTACAGAGAGGTAAAAGTAAAGAAGAGTGAGAGAAAAACATCTGTTAAAGAGATGGCAACTCCAGAAGATAGAGCGTATAAACATCAGTTTGCTGAAATCTTAAACTCTCCTGACTGATTTGGAGAAAGCTGCTTTTTATGACTTACATCAATGGTGAAAAAGTAGCCTTTATATGACTACTGGGGAATAAAAGGATAACAGATTATTTGGTTTGAATTATTTTAATAGTTAAAATAATTATTTTCCCCTACAATCAAAAGGTGATACAAATATCCCTGTAGCAATAAACCTCTGGAATTTAAAGTCTTAAGTTGTGCTTTCTAGAACATTTGCATGCTTAGTTAAATCAAACAAATAAGTAATAATGGACACAACCTGTTTTACTTGAAATATACGCAAGCCACAGTATTCAAATTAATATAAAGATTTGAAAGGTGACTAACTAGACAACACTCCACACATTCTGTTGCTTTTGAGAGCCAAATAAAAAATGCATGTGGATATCCTAGTACTAATTAACCCCTAATTGCTTTCTTGACCTCTTTCTAAGTGCCTAAATATGTGTCCATGTAAATATTTTAGTAATGCAAAGATCAAAAAAAGCAGAGTATCTCCACAAAGATCTTGCTCTGGTAGAAATCAGTTGAGTGTTGTCATTGCTGTCTGCACTCAAAATTTGATATTGGAGGAAAACAATTATTTAAATACGTTATTTTGTCAGATAAATGAAAGAAAGAACATAATGAGCTGTTGTTTTAGTATTATACAATAACAGAAAGTGATGTTATAGATAGTAGACCACCCTTATTTTTAGTTTAACATGCCATGATTTCAGTTCCCGGTGCTCAACTGCACTCTAAAAGTACGAAATAGAAAATTCCAGAAGTAAATAACTTTGAAGTTTTAAATTGCACACCATTTTGAATAGTATAATGAAACCTCTAGCCGTTCCGGGGCCTTGAATCATCTCTTTGTCCAGCATCTCCATGCTGGATACACTCCTTGCCTGTTACTCGCTTGGTAGAGATTTCTGCTATCAGATCTACTGTCGTGGCAACCAAATGCTTGTGATCAAGTGACCCTTATTTTACCCAGTAATGCTACATTGACATAACTCTTAATATAGTATATTGTTACAATTGTTCTATTTTATTTTTAGTTATTGTTTTCAATCTGCTACTGTGCCTAATTTATAAATTAAACTTTATCATAGGTAGGTATGTATGTATGGGAAAAAACATAATATATGTTAGTATACCTCGTTTTATTGTACTTCACTTAATGTGCTTCAAAGATACTGCATTTTCATTAACATTGAGGCAAGACCCTTCGCCATCAAAAAGATTACGACTAGCTGATGACTAGGTGATGGTTAGCATTTTTAGCTATAAAGTATGTTTTAATTAAGGTACGTACATTGTTTATTTAGACATGATACTCCATTACACACTAAATAGATTCCAGTATAGGTTAAATATAACTTTACATGCACTGGGAAACCAAAAAGCTGTGTGACTTGCTTTATACAATATTTGCTTTAATGTGATGCAATGTCTTTGAGGTATGGCTACATAGGGTAAGGTATTATCTGCAGTTTCAGGCATTTACTGGGGGTCTTAGAATGTATTCCCACAGATAAGAGGAGACTACTATATGTGATGCACACTCACATATAAATATATTAACCCAAAATAACATAACCATCATTACTAGATTATAAGCTCCATAAGGTAAGAATCATTGTCTATTTTTATTTGTGCTTATTTTCCCAGAGACTAGAAAGGAGTCTGGCATAGGGGTGATGCTCATACACACGTAACCCACATAGTCATTATGAAATCCACAAATAGTTGAAGCCTTTATGCTGTAACAACACTCAATGACGTTTAATTGCAGTAAACATTGGACACAATAGAATCTGTATTTTTGTACCACGAGGGGTCCTTTTGTACTTGTTTATTTTGAAGAGTAAACTACTTTTTTTAAAAAACAAGAAGCACATAAACTCCTTCTTTTATTTTAGTGAAGCAGAAAGTAGAGAGGTAGTTTACAGGAATTCTTGGCCAGAGAACCTGCAGAAAAACCAAAAAGAGGGCAGCAATAAGAAGTGCGCCTAACAGGAAGAGTGAGACACCCATTCTGGGTAATAAGTAAGTAGTACTAAACATTTGCAAAGCCTTGTTAGCAGTATAATTTGTAAAGAGTCATTACTTCAAGTGAACTCTGAGATTTCTGCAAATGATAACAGACCTGATAAATGAAAATATTTCTTATTGCATACGAACACGAATGCAGAAATGTTCATGAAGAGGATAAACAGAAGTGGACCAGACAAGCAGGAAGAAACAGTGAAATGGGAGCATTGTCTAGCTTCTCTGGGATTTTCATCAGGAGATTCTACTAACAAGAAGAAATTGACAGTGCCTGGATCAGTATCAGAAACCCAATGAATATTATTTAGAATCCATAATCATATGTAATTTTACTATTTTATGAACTGGTTATTCTCAATTAATAGAGTCTCATAATTCATTCTATTTTAATTGAATGCAATGTATATCTATAAACTTCCTTATGTTACTTTACTTTTCATCCTGAAATAATCATTGTCATCTTGGTAGAAAGTGGACACTGACCAGTTGATAACTGTGTTCTAAGGGATATTCTGAAATCAACATTTTTTTCTTACAAAGTCTCTGTCACTGATTATTTCTTAGGCATTTAATAGAAAAACATGATGACACACAATCTTTGATGTTGTCAAAAGATCCAGTATGATAACATCCTGAAACTCTTAAAATTATAAATGAAATTTTAGATTTTTGCTGATTTAACTTTAATAGAAATAAATGAATTGATTTTATCTGATAGATCACTAAAGCCAGCATGTATAATTTATAGCTCATATAATTTACAACTATAAATTAATATAGTGCAGAATGAGTGTAACTCTTTAGACACATAGATGAATAGAGGAGTAAATATTTTATATAGTCAACAGACATTTAATACTGATTTAGCGTTGACCATGATCCAGGTACTATTTGGGCAATTGAGATAATTTAGAAAACATAACTAAGATCCCTGTCTTTGTGGCACTTAAATACTAATGTGGAAGGATAATATAATACTGATGATGATGATGATGATGATGATGAATTTATACAGTATACTAAAAGATTTAAGTGTCTCTAGAAGTGAAGTAGGCAGTAGATTTTAATATTAATGGGGTGATAAAAGCAAACCTCACTGGGAAGGTAAGACTAGAGAAGCTATGGGTGTTGGTCATGTACTCATAGATATCTAGGTGAAGAGAGTTATAGCTGGGGTGAGCGCCTAGTTCAAGAGCCTTTGGTAGAAAAAATGCCTAACATATCCACTGAATATCAACAAAGTCAAATTTTGTAATGGAGTGATGGGGATGGAGATTATAGAAAGAGTGGGTTCAGAAACTTTAGGCAGATTGATTGATAATTATATTCTAGCAATTAATCTTCTCAAACTATTCTAGTGCATTCTCTTTTTAGGTTTCATGGTAAGACTATAAAAGACAGCTTACTAGGTAGATTAAGGATTTAATTAGCTTAGTATAACCAAGGAATAACTTTTCAAAATATTTTACAATGCCACAATCCACATATATGTACTAAGCCTTGTTCACATCTGTTTAAATTCACAGTTGGACTGATGCTTACTGCCATAGAGAATTCTAAAGTGATACAACTCTCATTGGCAGTATTAGGGTTACTTGTTGCTGAAACTGGGGCTTTCACTTCCTATTTAAGAATTTTTTTTTAATTCATTTTTATTGTTAGTCTTATTGGGGTGACATCTGTTAGCAAGGATTGCATAGGTTTCAGGCATACAATTCCTATTTAAGAAGTAAATTAATAGAGATTGTCAGAAATAATATTGCATAAAATCGTAATAGAAATTTTATATTGTTGATTAGTCTCCTATCTGAAATGGAACGACATCATGATTACAAAGAACTTCCCAGCTATGAGCATTAGAAACAGGAAATATTCCCATTTTAGGGCCAACTTCATGGTATCTAAGCTCATAAAATATGAGGACACAAGTCCCCAGAACAGAAAGAACTTAACTTGTGCAGTATACCAAGAAGAGAACTGCCAGAGAGCTGGAGGCATGAAAGTGCTATACTTGTTTAATATTTTAGTTAGCCTGGAGCAATGATAATCACAGATAAGCTCTATGAAATGTTATTTGTGCCCATATACTCACATTAATTTTCTTTTAATCTTTGTATGCCCCAGGAAATATTTCAGTTGAGTTTTACATGTTTTTCCCAAGAAATCAGGAACTCTGAAATCCAATCTCATTACTTTAACTTTTTTTTCACTCTTACTTCCAAATCCTAAATGACTTCAAAACCATTTACTTCTTTAATATGTAAAAATGACATGGTTTAGATAAAGTTTCATATAATTCTATAATTAGGCTTATTCATCTAATGAGTTACTTAGTCATTCATTTATTAAACATATGTTTATGTAATTCATGTTAGATATTCATCTCAGTACACCTAAAATCTAAAGTAATACTAGCTACTTTGGGAGGTAGTATGTGTATTGGTTGCAAAAGAAGGTCTGTAATCACTCTACATGCAATACTCTGCCTCTTTGTGACTGTGTCTCCTTAGGCTAGTTAATTAACCTCTGGCTCAATTACCCCATGACAAAATGAAATTAATAATGAGTCTGCAACATGTATAATTGTAAGGAATAAAAGTAAGTCATGTGAAGTACTTAGCATAGTGCCTGTTATCTGTGATTTGGCAGGATGATTTGCCATTTTTAAAACACAAAAACTTTAGCAATGAAGAATGGTGAAATCCCAGGAAACAACGACATATCTTCGTTTTTGAAAAGAGAGGTGAAGAACACTTGAAAGCTCCCAGGTAATGGATAATAGTTATCTTAGCATAGAGTTTCAGAGATGATTAGAATGACTAACCTCAAAAAAAAAAGAAATTTGATAAATTTTGACATTTGGCTGCGATTTTTCTTTGTATAAATTTTATCCCAAATCCTGATGAACTCTAAATTTTTTAAACAGGTGCACTACAGATCTCTCTGTGACATAATTTCAACATAGTATAATAAAAAAAGTTTACCAATATATTGACTAAAATAGGGATAAAGGAATCATAAAAATATGAAACCATGTTTAGTAACTTTAAAGGAAAACTGGAAATTATATGTAAGAGTGAATTTTTACAATGTTTAAGTGCATTTAGCAGCCTGGGGAATGAATTTCTAAGTCTATTCTATAAATCTATGACTAGTCACACATCTCATGCTAAGTTACAAAACAAATCCTAAATAGGGCTGAGATTAGAAATCTGTATCTACAACTAAAGATTTTTATCATCAATATAATTGAAACCTGACACTGAATTTGAAGTCTGTGCAGCAAGCTGATAGATGCAAAAGTAGATATCGAAGCTCTGAAAGCCAGAATTTAGGAACCAAATAAGTTTGACAACAGCTGTATGAAATGCTGTTCAAATTCACTGGAATTTAACTTCTTGAGTAGTTTCAGCAGTCTCACGGAGAAGCCACACAAGATGGAACAATACATAGCAAAAACCTTTAAGAGAACTAATTTGCCTGTCTTAAAATCACAACCTAGCACTGGTATTAGATGTTAAAACTGCAGAAATTATTCAGTAGAATTCTCTCTGTCCTTCTGTCCCACCCTCCACATAATTTTCCAGGTGGGTAAACCAAAACCCAGAGTTGAACATGTCCTCTTCCTCCAGCAGGGTGCTTTTTTTCTCCAAAATGCTGCCCTTGTCTTAGAAGAAGAATGGAGTGGTAAGAAGCAGGAAGGCCAGAAGTGTCTTATACCCCCGTCATTCTTTTGGGCCCTATACCAGAAATAAAACATAACAATAGCAACAACTAAGGTGGCACCTCTTAGTTTCCTTAAAGAAAACAGTTCAAAACAGAGCAGAACAATTAAAAGATAATTTTTATTCCAGCTCAAGGTGGGAAAACCTATTTGGTGTTAGTATGTAATGAAATTATTTTAAGAACTGAATTAATCCAGGTAAAACACTTGGGGCGGTGATTGACATATAGAGAACACTCCCAATATACTAATTATTTTTATAACTGTAATAATAATTAGTCTTTCATTTGTATACCATCAACAAGAGTAGCAACATCTTAAGCTACTAATAAAAATTAGAGCCTATGGGGGTTAACTATGGACAAGGCACTGAACTGTGTTTTATATGGATTCATTGATTCCTACGGATTATCTCAATTTTATAGCTCAGGAACCTGGAACATAAAATAGTTAAGGAATGATCCAAAGGTTATGCAGCTTTTAAAACAGTGATTTATGCTAGAACAACTAAAACAGTTTGGTCAAAGCAAGATAGTCCTGGATTCTGGACCCACTGACCAGAGTTCAAGCCCCAAATATGCCACCTGTCCGTTAACTACTGTGCTGCAGGCCCCCTCATCTATCAATCAGATGAAGAGGTGGAACTACAGGTTACTTAAAGTTCCTTCTAGCTCTTTCTTGTACCTCCGTAGCCGAGGCTAAATGTTAAGAAGTAACACAGTTATTTGAGGACTTTTAAAAATGAATTTTGGTTTTATCCAGTTAATTCATAACTACTTTCTACAATTAACAAAAATTATCATAATGAAATCTCCACAGTTCTGGAAATGAAATATCTATTCCATCTGTTGTTGCTATAATTTTCCACATTGGAAAAGGAAATCAACTAGATCTAGGAGTATTGGGTACTATGTTTCTAACTTTTTTGTTTACAAGGAAACAGGGGAAGTATTTATGACATGATATCAATTTGAAAAGAGATTAAAATCATCATGAAGGACCTCTGTCCCCTGTGTGCATTTTAGATGGAGATGATCTCATGCCCTAACATAGTTCTGGGGGTGTTTACAGAGATGCCTGAATCCTGTACTGCAAGAGAGTTATAATAGGAAATGCTCTTTATTTCAGTTAATAGTTTTCCCTGCTCCTGCCTTACTAAACTATTTTAATTTAGCACGCTGCAGAAATTTTGCTTTGGGGTAATTTTTTTCTACCTACAATTTACAGTATTTTGGTTTGGTCTCGTGCTTAATTTCAGTCAACACAAACAGTTTATACTTACTCTTGAGAAAATATGTATAGTGAAGGAAAACATTTTTCTCGACCATGTTTGCAGAGTATTTTTAAATATGATTTTTCTCGTGCTTGCTTCGGCAGCACATACACTAAATATGATTTTTTTCAAGACAATGTAGAGAAATATATGTTCTGTTTAAGAATCATGATGTTGGTTTTTATATCAGTTATAATTTTATAAATCTTATATTAATTTTAAAAGTCAACCAGTATACATGCATGTTGACATACAGTAAGTAATTTTAATGTTCTTGTCTACTTCAGGTCTGTCTGAGAGTCAGATTCTTTCAGTGAATAGAATTAAAACAATAATTTTTTTCTGAATTATTTCAATACATTTCAGTGGACATTGCACAGACTATAAAATGCCAAGTGTTTTTTTCATTTAAAAATGTGAAAATTGTGTGGTGTATATATAAGTGAAGGGGTTGGGTTTCCACAAGTTTAATATTTACTTTGAAAATATTCTTTATCTTAAATGTTATTGCTTGGTTCATTGGGGTGATATTATGGTCTGATTTTTCAAAGCAAATTAACCAAGTAACTATCAGTAAGTGTCAGCAAAAATCGAGATTTCTGTAGTTTTTCTAGTAGAAGCTAGAAGGCACAATTTGTACGACCCCTTAACAGCTTTCCCCACTAAAGCCACCTGGCCTTCCAAGTTAAAGGCTTAGTCTTACTCTAGAACTTGGACTAATTTCTGCCCTCAGTGAGGGCTTTACTTCTCCCAGGACACACTCAATAATTTTTATCATGCCCCAGAGATAGTAGGTGAACCTCATTACACTCTAGATAATTTCACTACTCCATTGAAACACATTCTTGCCTGAGGCCCTGCTAGCATATGGAGAATCCTCTTAGATTATTATTCTTTGCCCATAAGGCTCTCCCTTTCTCACCATTAGATCTTCTGACTCAGTTCTTTCACCTTGAGATTGGTCTTTCAATAACCCAGTGCTCAAATTACGACCAAGCTTTTTTATATAGTTTATGCAGTATAATCATATCTAACCTGGAAGTCTGTGCTCCAGCCCCTATTCCATCCAGGCAGGAATGCTGTTTCTCAAAGTTTTCACACCCAACTTTTCTTGATCACTGTTGCCTTGAAGAAGCATCATGACTCATGCATGATTTCCATGTTACAATACATTTGTGTTGAGATATGTGTGTATGTGTGTGTGTGTGTGTGTGTGTGTGTTTACACACACACACACACACACACACACATACATACATATCTCAAACAATTTGCTGCGAATTTAAAGAAACTTGACTCTGGATGGATGGATGAACTTTGTATCTGGGCTCTTAAAATATTGGTTTAAGTTTTGCTTTTGTATTTACTAATTCTGTTATTCAGATCACATAATTTAAATTTTATAAGCTGCAATTTTCTCTTTTGAAAAAACATAAGTTGAAGATACTTACTTTGACTTCTGCTTTGGTTCATGAAGGGGTACTGGCTATAAAACTTACTCTCTGATGTATTAATTAGAAAACCAGACAAAATATGTAGCACAGCCATCACATATTGAAAAACAGACAGGGAAGCCCTGTACTGCCAGAAAAAAGAGAAACAAAGATAGCCTTACAAAACCTGGATTTCTGCCTGAAGACAGTTGTTTAACCATGGTGCCGGGAGAGACAACCCAAACACAACTTTAGGAATTTTCGACTGTGCAGTGGAGTTTGGAGTGAACAAGGCAGTTAGAATTTGTGGGACAGATTACCCCAAAAGTTATGAGCATAAATGCCACTGAAAATTTACTTTTAGCCTACACTGCTATGTTTAAGAAAGGTTCTAATACTTTGTTTTGTATCTTTTTAATAAGAAATTTAAGCTCTTCTAAATGTATTCTGTAAATAATTTTCTACACTCAGAAGTCAGGCTGTCATTCATTTACAAGAATGACAGGTTGATTCTAGAGCCTTTCCTACAGTCATTAGAGTAAGTTTAAATAAATGACCTTAGTTAATCTTTTTGTTCTATGCTTTTATCTAAACAATTCAAGAAATGAATTTTATATATGAAGAGTAACATTTTGAAAACCTCTTGAAAAGATTTAAACATAAATGCTGTCAGTCCATTTAAAAAGGTCATCTGATAAATTATTTTCCTTATAACTATGAATACTAAAGTTATTGCACTCTAAATGTGCTGTTCAGCACAGCAACAAAAACAGTAACAATCATTTCTTAAATTCAAAAATATAAAGCTAGGAATACAATAATTAAGTCAACCATATGAGTATTTTTCTTAAGGGTCAGTTTGTCCATAATTTTTTTTTACCAGCTACATTAGTGATAATGCAGAATATATAATTACAGTTATATGCTATTCTAATTTTCATTAGAAAGAGAGAAATACTTTGACTTAAGTCAAAAATTTTGATGATAATGTGAAAATTGTTATATTTGTGTTTTTAAAATATCTGTCAAATAATTTATAGGCATGTAAATACTTACAATAGAGATATTCTTTCCAATTTTCTCCTGATACCATTTCTATAAAAAAAAAAAAGAAAATGCAATGTAGATCTAGACTAAATTATGGAAATATGTAAATCCTCATTTATGTCTATCTTTGATATTTTAAAATTTTACCACCAATTTCCAAAAACTTCTACCAAAGTAAGCCTTTGCTTAAAGAACAAGTCCAGACTCCCTCTCATAAAAGACTTCACAATTTGGTCAGTTTGTCGGTCTCTTTGCCACCCCTCCTTTTTGCACCACTCACAACTCATGCCAACTAAACCACTCATCTTTCCTAGATTTCTTAGGAGCAGTGCTTCTCAAACATGCATGTGAATCACCTGGAAGTTTTGTTAAAACGTATGTTCTTGCTCAAGTCTTGGGTGGAGTGTGAGATCCCGCAGTTCTAATGAGTGCCCGGGTGATACTAGGCTGCTAATCCGGGCACCGTGTTTGAAGAGTCAGGTTTTCGGAGTACTGAGTGCTGCCCTCCTCCTGCATTCCCTCCTTAGCCCCTGAGGTGGTTAAATTGCCATCCTCCTCTCTGGCCTTGTATGTATATGCCCATTTGCAGGCTGAATGAGCCTCTGTCTCCTTATGATCAGAGAAAGTTCTGTGTACTTGACCTCATTCGCCTGAAGTTTCACCTTTACCTTTGTATGTAGTCAATGACACCCTAAACTTTGAGAGAACTATTTATTATGTATTTTGATATCTCTACTCTCTAGCATGATGTCTGCCCCATAATAAGTAATTGTATATTGTGAAATAATTAAAGAAAGTGATTGAGAGAGGGAAGGGAAGAATAGAACGTAAAAAATATGAAGAAACAGAAAAAAGAAGTAGGTGCGATCACATTTCACTACAATTTCTATTTAGCTCTTCAACACACAAAGCTTCTACAATAGAGAAAATAACAAGAATTGAAGCTTTCAACATTTGGAGTGGAAATATCTTTTCTTATTTTGCTTTCTAAATAGCAGTGTTTCTAGGAAAAATAGAGAGACATAGACGGACTCTTTCTTGTGCCCCAAGCATGTTTTAAATAGTCCTGCTAAGAAAAAGATGATTCCTTTTTACACTAAGCATAGTAGTTCCTGGGACCTTAAAGTGAATCCCTCCTGTTAGTGTAGAAAGCAGTTATAGTAACAGAAGGGGGGAAAGTCTTATTTCAGGACTATTTCCTAGGTGATTACCGGTGCTACGAGGCTGCTGCTGCTTTTATCCATTAATAGCCTATAACGTTGGGGCCGGACCCGTGCTAGGTGTGGTGCAGTAGGCTGGGTGCTTCCTGTCATGGGTACCCCACACCTACTGCTTGTTAACAGCACCTCTTAGATGGTGCTTTCACCAAGAACGGGTAATCATTAATAAAACATGCTTTACAATGTACTTTTACACACGGTCTGAAGATTTAGCAGGAGAGGCATTGAAGACCTACTCAGATATAGATATTGGCGTGTAGATATAGACATATTCATTCATATTCAAATCGTCTTTGTTGAATGAGTTATGTTATTTCAGAAGTTTTGCCCTAGTACTATTTATTAGTTAACTTCTTTGCCAACAATAATGTATTTTATTGTTGTTGTTTTTTTCTTTCAGGTATTGAACCTGAAAAGACTAGAGGCAGTACAAGGAGGGAGAGAGGTAAGGAAGTCTAAGGGAGAGGGAGAGGGAGGAAGAGAAAATGGTTAGTGTTGGAGTGATGTGGCTGGTGATAGTGACATGATGACGATGATGATGATGATGATGATGATGATGATGATGATGGTGGTGGTGGTGGTGGTGGTGGTGGTAATGGGATGTAGTGAGAGAAATTTTGTATACGTATATTCCATTCACTCTGGCCAAAGTGCATTTTCTACATGTTTATGTAAATGTGCTACTTGTGCTTATTCCTCTGAAACTGAAGAAAATACTGTTTCTCTGTTTAGGTAGGATATTTTTGTTAAAATGGATTTTTATAATAGCCAGACCTCTGGACGGGGCAGAAAAGCCTCTTTAAGAAAATGTTGCATCTAGTGTTTTAGATAGTTTACTGAGAAATAAGCAAAAGTCTAACAATGGACGTGTTTTATGGCACCTGGGATCCTTCAGGCCCCTGTCCAAGGACACTGGGGAGTGCTGCGAGGCTGGTGTGCAGCACTACGGGCATATTGCTCTGGTCAGGCTGCTGAGTTTGAAACTTTAATTAGTGTCTATCCCAGATGCTTTATAAAAAAGGGAAACTTTTAATCATACCAAACATAGTACCATATTGTGTATATAATATATATTACTATTTTCTAAGTCTAGTGTGCAGACTTAACCACAATTAAAATTATTCTCATTCTAAATGTATAAATGCTGTATATTTTATGATTTAGGTTTTCGGAGTTGAGGGGTGGTAGAATATTTAATTCACTAAATCAGTGTTTTTTTTATTGCCCCAAAAGTAATTTACTTTTTGGTGATATTTGTATAACTATTTTCGGGAGGGGCAAAAGTGAAGATATTTTGTCTTACAAAATGAGAAAATGAATCTTATCCCTTTCCCCTCTGTGGCTTCTCTTTCTATAAAAACAGTTTCTTCAGCATTAAATAGCTGGTGTTTTTCTCCTCTTTTGTTGCTGTTATAATTTCCAGTTGCGTGTTTTTTAGTATTTGGCATTTTAATTTCTAGTGAAGTTGTCCTTTAGGTCCTCTGACCATTTCTTTGCTGTTTTCCATTCCGATGAATCTGTTTCTTTAGAAGGACATATAATAAATACTTGGCTCACATTGGCAGAAGAGCTAAAGAAGATAAATCCTTAGATACTTCTCATGTTGTAGGAGAGCGAGGTAATAAGGACATGGTCACCAGTACAGGCAGAGTGGGGGAAACAATAACACACTCTGTAGGGAAGACCTCTAAGCTCTTTGCAGTTTTGTGAGGGTAACTGCTTTTGCAGTTATGACCAAAATAGATCTACTTAGATAAAGAACTTAACTCATCACTTCCTAAGTGAAAGTTCAAGGCCAAGCAGTACAGCCACAGTTTATCTCTGCAGATTCAGTGCCTTTCAGGACGTACAGTTTGGAGTTCCCCAACTTCTCACTGCTGTATCTTTCAGTAGCAACTATATGCTCAAAGAAAGAAAACTTAAATCCTAATACCCATGTAATGGTGTTGCCTAATGATAGCAATAGTCTTCATTTGTTTTTTGAAGATTTTGCAGTTTTTTAATGTTATTTTTAAAAGGCTAATTATGGGTTTTTATTGAAAAGAATTGCTATTAAATTTATTGTGTTTTTTTTGTTTACTCTGATTTTATTTTAATTGCACTTACAGCTTACAGTTAAGGAAAATGTTGACAATGTGTTTTAAATTTTTAAAAATGTTTTATTATTGAAACTATTTTGTGGTTTGAGTGCATGTTAAAAATTTAATGACCTGTAATTTGTTATACTCATAGACATCTATATTGAATTGACAATCTTGATTTGGGCCTCCTTTCTGAGGTTATTGGAATAATGGTGAAGAAGGTAAGATCATGAAATTAATGATAGCCCAGTAATGTCTTTTGCACTTGACACTCCTAAGCCTGGAATAAAACGTAAATGTCAACTATCAAAATTCAAAACAACCCCTTTAGTTCCTCTCTGGACAACACAGGGTTACTTGAACATATTGTTATACTACTAAACCTAATACTGCCTTTACTTTTTCTCATGATTATAAAGCCTAATATATTCTGTGGTAAGAAACTTTAGGGACGTATCAGACAATTAGGTGAAATATGTTGTGAAGAGTGTTCTGTGGAGTCTCAGTGATATGTGATCTGCGAACAAATAGTGCAATTACCATTTTAAGAGGCTCCTAATCTCTCTTGCTTACGAGATGTGACATGTATCGTTCTGAGTCCTATTTTCCATGTTTTATTATATGTGTGCATTACAAATATATATAATATAGCTCTGATTATGTTAAATTGAAATGTGTGGATTTAGAAAACTCTTACTCAAAACATTCTCTTAGAATTTCTCATCTTAGTAGTATTGTGATTGATGACAATTTCAATGACAATGATTACTTTTTAAGATGAATTAATTTGTCTTAATTCAAATGACAGATATTCCCAATAGGTATTGATTAGTGTAATACTAAGGGCCTATTACCAAATATTTATAAGAAAGATTAGGCAGTGTCATTTAAAATGTTCTATTTACTTATTTGAGATAATGACAACAATTAGAATATGCATGAAAAATTGAAGCAGATCATAAAATGCTATTTAGCTAAGTATTAATTACTATTAAAAAGCTAGTTGGTAGACAAGAAGGCTAGACTTGAATACTACATACTATATAAAATATAAATTTAGAAGAAGTGATTAAAATTGAAGTCACTTTTCTGATGGAAATAGAGGCAGGTAGGGTCTAAATGGCTTATATTATTGTAAAATATTTGAAAATAGAAATTAGTTCTATTTTTTAAAGTTATATTAGTATTTTTGCATATTTATACATGCATACCATGTATAAATTGAGGTGGTTGGTCATAATAGCTAATCACAAGTTTTTTTTACAAAGTGAGATTAGCAGAGTGCTGTACAAAATGTAACTAACTGATAATACTATCTGGTTGTAAACTTCCTGCCTCTAGTGAAACCTATGAGATTTTGTAGCTCAGAAAAAAACCTTGGTGAAAATTCATTGAGTATGACACATAAATCATTATATTTTTGTCTTAAGGAATTTCTATTCTTTCATATACTACTTTTATAGTTATGTCTGATTAAAACTAAGGTATTATCAGTTTTCTTAAAAGATCATATAATTCTGTTACTTTAAATAGTATTTTCCAAAGAAGTTTTTGTTAACCTAATAGTTAAAGAGTTATCTGTATATGCATGTATATTTGTGTGTGTTGGGGCGTGTGTGTGTGTGTGTACACTGATTTTGAACAGCAGATACTCTCTTCTTCCACTCTACCTTAAATACACTCAGCCAACTATATTCTGGGTATCTTATATCATATGATATGTGATTTTATATCATGGGTCAAGAGAACTAATTATTATTGTTGGGTATCTAAATCAGGTTTAAACATTAAATTTCAGAAATAGTACTGAATGTGGTAAGCTAATATGACAGGTAGTGGTTAATGGAATTTTTGAATTATGGCTGTGTTGCTGGAAGTTACATAGATTCCAGAACCATAAAGGCAATGGAAATATTGTGCAAGTGTGTAATGATCAAGAATCACTTTTATGTATTCGTAAACCTCAGACTCTCAAAGCGATGAACAAAATAAGTAAAAATCATGGTGCCATTCTTCACCTCGAATTCTGAAGACAAGATTAATATTGGTACATTTGAAAATTTAATAGTTTTGTATTTTGATAAAACAGATTATGAATATGCTTCTTAAACACCTGAAAAAACTTAATTATTTAGATAATTTCTAGAAGCTTTTTCCTTAGAAGGTTGACCAAAAACATTGTCAACATATTTCTTTACTAGAAAAATTCCCTGTCATGGATTGGAAAATTTCAGTTGATTATATTTAGCCATGCCAATGATTTTTTATATATATATATATATATTTATATATTTATATTTATATTTACATACACACACAAAAACACATGCATGATAGATACACACACACACACACACACACACACATACACACATATACATACACACACACACCTCACTTTTACTTGGGCGATTGCAAATGAAACAATCTAATGCACACATAATTAGGAAGAAGTGGACATTTCAAATTATTAAAATTGCTGATTTGTGAATGTGTCGTTATCAAGAAAATCATAAAATTTTCTTGCAACCTATCTGTTTTATAGTTCAGAATGCTTCACTAGCTTTCTCTATTGGACCACAGTGTTGCCAGTTCTCTGGTTTCTTTGCCGAAAGCCATGAATAGGAAATTATGGATGATGAGAACTTCTAATACTTAAAGAAACAAAATTAGAAAGATTTGAAATAGATTGGGTATCAAATGTTTAGTTAAATGCTATTTTCCAATTATATTTAAATGAATTAATGATTTTAAAATAATAATTTAAGGTTTTCTATTTATGTAAAGTATGGCTTGAGCATATACTACTCCTAAAGATATTATTTTATTTTGACAAATAGTGGATTTTATGCCTTTGCTAATACAGTTGGATAGACTTTCCATTGTTTATCCTTTGACAAATTATTTATTTATTTTGAGTTAAAAGTCACTTTAAAATTTGAGCCCTAAAAGGGAGAAAATTCAAAGAATAAGATCAGTCGTGTATTTCAAAATTACTTGTCTACCTAGAACAGTAGCACAAGCATATTTCAAGGGGAACAAAATAAAAATCGCCATTGATTTCTCTTTCCATTTACAACTCAATTAAAATTATTATGCAGATTATTTTAGGTGTAGGTTTTTGCTTAAGTTAACTCTCTATTATTACTGCCAGGTCCAATGGGCCATTGGAGAGAGTTGTTTATTAAAGGCATAAAGTTCATGTCTGTTCTTCGAAATAGGAGTTAGCAAAAAGTGTTGGTGTGCCATTGTTCTCTTAAAATCTAATGGGTTATATAATTTTCAAATTATGGAAGATCACTATATATCTTTACATTTTTGTGCAATGAAACATAAAATATTCACCAAAAGATCGATCATGATTATCAGTGATCTTTAATAATTTTTCTGTAAAACCTTCATTTGTATGATTTTTCTATTGTTCAACATTTGGAATAGGCTAAATATTTCTACTTTTATTCAAACTTACTTGTAAAGTTTTATAGAATAAGAGATTCCTTTTAACTTCAATAATGTCACAATTATTTGGAGAAATATGTATCAGCTATTATTATTTTCTTTGAGATTTTTCTTCTTATAACTAGAATTACACAGTGGTTCAATGCCTGTAATTTTCCATTAAGATGTATCTGATTTACAGTTTCATTTTGAGATCAAGAGACTTTTTAAGAACTCAGTAAAAAAAATTCCTTTTTTTCTTCTTGTTGGTGTTGACGGGCAATAAAGAAAGTGAAACTTTGTTTTACTTACAAATCAGTATTTAATAAAAAGAATTACACTTTACAAGACCGTAATAATAATTTCTGTTTCAAAATATCATTGAGAGGGTAAATGAGCTAATATACATAAAACTCTTCTAGTAGTGCCTGTCACATAGGAAGATGCCAATAAATGGCAACAATTACTCATTGTTTTATATCATCTGCTCTTTCCTTTATCTTTTCGTCTGTTAGAGACAATTTGAGTGTCATGTTGTTAAAAGATTTTACTGTCTATACAGACTGACCTACATCATGGAAATGAATGCTATCCAAGGCCCAGCCTGACTTTTCAAGGATTATACTTTATAAATTGGTTTTGGGATGACAAATTCCAAGTAGGACACCAAAATCTACTTGAAATCCACCATTAAATCTCAAAAATCCTTAATTCTGTATTTTATATTACACATGAAAGAAAAATTTATTTACCTATTCTACTAACAGCATTGTTTGCAGAGAACAGTGCCTAAGGCCTGTAGGTTTCATAAGCTATTTTTCCACATCCTCCATATACTCTGGGTGATCTTCAGATTGGATTTTGCAGAAGGGTCTATGCTTTTAGACCATGGGCATTCCAAATGACTGTCCAAAAGAAACCTTTTGATTTAGCAAAACTGAGCTTTAGTAGAGTTGTGTCAGTAAGAAAGAACACATTCTTGGTAGTATCATAAATGAGGGAGGAAATCTAAAAGAAGCGAAGGACTTTTAATTTGTTTTCTCTTTCTTTTGGAAATATTTCATGGATTGTGTAGATTAGATATGCTAGAGTATGTACATAGTGACAGAATGATATTTCCCAAGAGTAGAACCAAGGAGAAAGAAGAGAAGGAGAGGGAGCCAGCTTTGGACACGGATGAAATCGTCACTGTGACAGGATAAAGGAGGTGTTAGACGTGGCAAATCTATTACACGTGTGCACACACATACATTGAGAACAACACTAAAAAAAATTTAAACAATAATTTTAAAGCTAGTGAATTCCGTTAAGCATCAATTCAACAATCATGTTTATGACAAAGCTCCCCAAAAAGGACTCTGTGATTTTAGACTGTACTGGGTAGAATTACGCCAGTTAGAAAAACAGATAGGCACATGAGTTAAAATATGAATTGAGAAAGAATTGGACCTCGAGGGTCAATTATGTGGGCAACACCCAATTTTGCTTGGGTGACCTTCTTCTGTCTTAAGAACTTGGCCTAGGACAAGATGTGGTGTCTGACAAACATTCTAACTCCACGCAAAATGAAACTAAGTGGAACTATCAAACACAATACTGAGTAAATGTCCTTATAAGAATGTGAAAGATTATTTCAGGGAAAGTTTGTCTAAGGAAATGAGTCTGATTTCTAAAGGAAAACTTCTGAGCTGATGAGTGCTTGGAGTTAGACGTGTTCTTATTTGACTTACAATGTAGCATCATAATACAGACTAACAGTAATGGTGCAACTGAAAGGGCATCTAAGATGAGTTTTTAAATTTGATTAGATAAGTAAAACACTGTCATTCCTAGGAAGCAGAAAATCTGCATTTGAGAGGGTGACCAAAAAACTTCAAGTTTAGATCATATGCAGGGTTTACCTTTCTGTTGCTGTCAGAGGGACTCCTGAATGGAACACTTAAGTGGCTTCAGAGGGACACAGTTCAAGTGGAGGAGCTTAAGTCAGGTTGTACAGGTGTGTCAGTGAAACCTCTACTGTCATCTCCACAATCTCTGACTCCTGAACTGATAAAAGCCCACAAAAACAAACAAACAAAACCTTTTGATCAAGAAAAGCTGTAAGACCTACTGTAATTAAAAAAAAAAAAAAAGTAATAGCAACAACAAAACAACACTACCTCGACAAAGTTTTGCTAGCTCTCTAAGTGGGGAATTTAGGGGAGAACATGTAAAAGGTGCAAAGGTCAGGCAGGATATACTAAGGGCAAGTCTTGTAAGGAAGGTAATAGGTAGATTGAGCAGACTTTGACACTATAAGATTGCATTGATATGCAAAACAGGCAACATGAATGAAGATTCTGACTTCAGGGTTCTGAAATGCAATGTATTTTCCTCATTTATGAGTCTTTTTTCTAAAATATTTTGATGTAAATAAAAATTTGTAATTTTAAAGTGGATTTCACAAAGAGATGAAGACCAAGAAGGATTAAAGTAGAAGGATTTTGACTTTCTAATCAGTATAAATGAGAATGTCTGTTTTTATATGGAGCACATAATATTTTTGGAATCTATTAAACCCTGGACGTATATTCCTTTAAAGAGCAATATTATTATTTTTATTTCACAGCCTTGTATTTTTATGTGAAACCATACTCTCAAGCCCATGGGTTTTTGTGCATTGTTAGTTTTGTGTATGCAACTGATTATGCAGTTAAGCCTTGCTTTTTACCTATGTCAATCAATATAAAAGGAAAATACTACTCCCTGGGGCTGAATTGATTTACACTGCTTTGATCAAAGAAGGATTTATTCATATATAAATAAGGGCATATCTTATGACTCCTTTTTTAATTACAGACGGAAGCCAATGGCCACCTTAAAAATATACAGAAGAAAATAAACTTTTATGATTATGATGCTTATACATAATTTAGTGAGAGAATTTCTTTTCTGGTTAGATTTATATTTTCCTGTAGAATAAATAATCCCAATTACTGGCTTTGTTGACTAACATTAAAATTCTATACAGTTAGAACAGGAACACACTGCTTGTCTTTTCTGGTGAAGTTCACTGCCCTCCTTCTCTCTGCTTGAAAATAGATCCCCAAATCTCTCTACCCCTTGGTCATTTTGTCCTTCAGTTGAAGACAATTATTTGAGATTAAAATTTTTTTCTGTTCATATACTGTCCTCAAACCTACTTTGAGACAGTTCTCTGGACATGGATATTCAGTCAGTCCAATTAGTTCCATTGCTGTTATCCTGTTCTATCACAGGACCCAATCAGAAAACAATGGTTCTGTCTCATTTCAAATGGTCTATATGGTCAGCCTACCGACATCTTGAATTTAGCCCAGCAAGACTAGGCTGACCATTTGAAACGGGACAGTATTGTTTTCTGTCCCAATAAAATGGGACACCTGGTCAGCCTATTAATAACAGAAAAAAATTATGCATTTTTGATTCTGTAGCTTCTATGACACATTGTATATACAGTTGTTTTAATTATATTAGAAATATAAAGATAAGAGAACTTCAGATTCACACAAATAGCTGATGTATTCAAAATAATAACTTATATACAAGTGCTATTAAACACTATATTAATTTGCTAAGGCTACCATACCAAAGTACCATAGATTGGGAGGCTTTAGCAATAGATTTTTTCACAGTTCTGGAGCTACAAGTTGAAGATCAAGGTTTCAGCAGGTTTGGCTTCTTGTGAGGCTTCTCTCCTTGGCTTGCAATTGGCCACCTTCTTGCTGTGACCTCACGTGTATCTCCTTTGGGTACTCATATCCCAGTATCCATTTGTGTGTCTTAATTTCCTTTTATAAAGACATCAGTCAGATTGGTTTGGACCCATCCTAATGGCCGATTTACCTTAATTACCTCTTTAAAGGCCCTATCTCCACATGCAGTCACATTCTGAGGTACTGAGGGTGAGGGCTCCAACACATGAATTTTGGGAGGACAGAATTCAGCCCATAACACATGCTAGAATTAATACAGTGGCATCATTTGTTTTTCTTAACTATCTTTGCCATGAACTATTTACATGGGAGCATCTTGTTTCCTTTAATAACCTTAAAATTTGGGCACATTCAAATTCCAACCATCAATGGTAAATTAAAGAATAAAGTGACACATATAAAGAATTCCTTATCTGCAATTCTTAAATCCTAAATGATCTGAAAACTGATTTTTTTTCTCCCCAGGCTCACTTCATGGCCAAAACCTGAATTAATATGGAACTCTTTAGAGTCTTTCTTTTCCCCACTTAGCATAAAATGTTACAAGTTTTCCTACAGAAATATCAATGTGTTTGGACAAGCTGCTGCTTCCAATTCTACTGAGTATATTAAAAAGAGATGGTATATGTTCTGTATTACTATTTTAAAATTAGAGAAATTCTGACTTATCAGATACATTTGACATTAAGAATTTTGGATAAGGAATAGTACATCTGTTTTAGGATATTTTTCACTTCAAACTGCTAGAAAAATAGGGTCCTATATCTAAACTACAGAAATTGGAATACTTGGTTAAGTGCCTATCATGTGCTTATCAAGTGCTTATCATTGTAAGCACTTTATACATATTTTTACTCACTTAATCCTTATACCAAACTTTTGAAATAGCCACTGGCATCATTCTCATTTCAAAGAAGCAAAATCAAAAAGAGTTTAAATAACTTGCCCAAAGTCTCATAATTAGTAAGTGGTAAAACCAGCATTCAAACCTAGAAAATAACTTCTCCAGAGTAAAACTTCGACATTACACTATGACTTATAAGTCATAGAAGAATGAATAGACTTAGCACAACTGGATATTTAGACACCTGGTGTTCCTCAGAAGAATTATTTATATTATCTAAATAAGTTTTATTTATTAAAAATTTATATTCTCTCTGTCTCCCCCTCTCCCCAGCTATCTCTCTGCCTACCTATTCATTGCATATAGGCATTATCTCATTTAAGACCATGACTACAGCTACTATTTTATTTTGTTGAGAGATTGTTTGATTACAAAGAATAGAAGCCTACTTAAAACTTATGTTAAATTGAATAGTGTCAGATTCATCTGTTTGCAGAAATATTTCTTTATCTTTTGGAGGATGGACAATAATCGGTTATTTTTCTCTATTTCTCTGTCTCCTAGTGCTGTGCCATTCTTCTCTAGGTAAATTAGGTAGCTTCTTTACTTTTTAAAATTATACTTGACTTGTCATAACTTCCCCCGGTGATGGTCTCAGCTATCTACTCTAAGTTAGATAAATCATTTGTGATTAGAGACAGTGTGGTATAATTTCCTCTGGTTCATATATATGGTTCGAACAAATAAATAAACTTTAGCAACAGAAACTAGGATTAGAAAAGGATATCTTTTTCTTTCTCTTTTCTTTTCTCTTTCTTTTTTGAAGTTCAAATGATAAAAGTATCATTTACCTTATCTTTTTAGTGTACCACTGCTATGGTAGAAGATAGAAATGATCTGCATGTTTTCCTTAGGACAGTTGTGGTTGGAAAGAAATGCTATTTGTGACTCTTCTGGAATGAAGATACATAGTTATATTATTAGTTTATCATACCGTATTGTGACTCTTTTTGTTTCTCCACCTGTCACACAGACTGTGTGTCACCATTTTCACTTAGTTTTGTTGTTTTTTAACCAATAGAGATTGACTTTGGAAAATACATAATTTTTCCAAAACACACAGTTGTGCCATTTTCCTCTTTATTGAGGCTCAGTCCTCTGAAGAGGTCCTGATGATTATTGCAGACTTAGCTTCTCAATTGTCCATCATCTTTAAATCTATTACAACTGGAGTAGGGTATGGGGTCTTATCTTGCACTGTAAAAATCACATGTAAAGGGAGAAAAATGTTGGCAATATCGTAAGTTAAAACAGTTCTCTATGCAGATGTTACTGGTCCAATGTACGTCTGATTCATTGCATTTCTTCAAACAAGTCGTTGTCCATGTGTGAATCTTGAACATTAGCATCACCTTTATTTCTCAAGGGAATCAGACAGTATTCTGAATGGAAAATTCACATATGCCTGTTTGTGCATGCTTGCAGAGTGTCAAAAGGAGACAATCACAAATTAGACCTAAAGGAATGTATTCTAGAACAGCTGAGAGACAATATAAAGCTTATTTGAAGTTGTGTTTTTCTTTGTAATTCATCTTTTTGTTGCTTCTAATTGTACCTATGTAACAAGTTACATTTAATAATGTATCAGTTCTCATTTACTTTCCAGAAGTAAAGGTCACAAAGAATTGAGAATAAGTAGTGCCAGTATCAAAATATCAGTGTCCAGAGGTCAAAAGCATCAGGGAAAGCCAATGGTCTTCCACTTTTGCCTTGAAAAATAGTGGATGACTTTTGATGGAATAAAAGAGGTGATAGCCATGTTGAAAAAAAGTTCAACAGTTGGCGACAAGAAACTGAATGTGAAAAATACATTTAAGAACCTAGCAAGTGAGAGGAATTTAAAAGAACAACGAGGTGCTGCCTGGAGGATATGATCATTTCAATATTCAGTTCTTGAGAATGGAATAATTCGGATGCTTTTGTGTAGAATTTGGACAATTTGAGGTCAAAGAAAACTGCAAATGATTTAGGTGTTAATGGAGCCAACGGCTTTAATAGGATCATAAAATAAGTTGTAAGAATTTTAAATATGTTTTATAGACAAAGTCATCTGTGGCATAAAAATTCATTAAGTATTTTCTAAATGAGAAATGACTGTATAAGAAGAGGCAGTGCAGGATAGGAAGCTTTTTCGATGATACATATTTTGGAGCTTTTGATACCAGTTCTTCGTCTGGTTCAGCAATGGCATGGTGAACAAGTTGCATAACCCGTATCTACCTCAGTTTATTTATTTACCATAAAATTAAAATCCACAGTTGCACCTTACCTCATAGAAGTGTTCTGAATGGAGAAAATAAGATTGCATATACAAAATAATGATCTCAATGTCTAGTGCCACTATGAATACCCAATATAGAAGTTTTTAATACTTTCATTAGTTATGATGCCTGTTATTTTTAATTAATAAAAGATGGTAGACATTCTACTCTCTGAGTATAAATCCACTGACTCAGCAACCCATCAGAGTGAATGTTGCCTATTAAAAGAAAAATTTTCCACGGGTTCTTACTTGCAAAAATATTACTTGGTACATAGTTATATTATTATGTTTATCATATTATACTGTGACTTTTTGTTTCTCCACCAGTCTGTCACACAGAGTGTGTTCCTAGAGAACAAATTCAGTGTGTACCCATAAAACTTTCTATAGTTCCTGATATATGTAGTAAATACCCAATAAATGTTTGTTAAGTTGAATCTTGTTCCTTTTTAGGATCAGTAAGAGTTGGGTTTAGAACATCTGTGCTAGTTCTTTTTTACATAGATTGTTTATTCATGTCTTTTTGTCTTTCATGTATTTAATTAATGTATTTTTTATTTATAATTAATACTAAAATTACTAAAATAAGATTAGTATAATCTTATTCCAATTATTAACAGTTAAACATATAGATGGTGATAATGGTTCACATTTTAGGTGATTCTGAGGTATAAAATTTGAAATAATGAGAAATATAAATGTTTATAAAGCTTCAATTGTTGGAAAAATTTTAATGTACTTGAAATTTTTAATTTGCCAAGTTTCATAACTTCAAACCTGGTGATACAAGTGAATTTTAAAGTGTGTTTATGCTCTTGCACAATGGGGCTAATTTACTCATTAAATTACATTATATCTTGTCAGAACTAAATTATACAAGGTCTCCAGGACTTATTTTCATCTAATATCACCATGCTAAACTAGACTTCCCTTTTGAACAAATAAGGCTGATGCAGGTGTGGAGAGGATTACTTGATAGCCCAGAGTTAAACAATGCATGTAAATTCAGCCAGATTTGGAAATGACATGGTTAAATATTGTTTAAAATAATCTGTGATAATGAAGGCTGGATGCTGTTTAAAATACAAATAAAGTGATATATGAACATTATGAGGACCAAGAGATTGAGCATTAGCTTATAGAAAAATTAGTCATGGGCAATAAAATTAATTGAAAAAATAAGTTTTTTTAAAAATAATTTCTATTAATGTCAAAAGATGAAAAATAAGAAAAAATTAATTTTGAAAATAAAATTGAGATTAAAATATAGTTTAGGAGGCCATAAATTTGTAGGTATTTAACTGACCAAATAGCCTGTATAGCTCTTTTTTTTTTTTTTTTCAACCTGACCGTGCTTTGAGTGTGAGTTAATATTCTAAATCCATGAGGTAGTCTGTAATAAAAGAACATTAAACCACTGGGCTCTTTTCACAGAAAATCACTGAAGCAAGAAATGCATGTATCAGGTGAGGAAAAAAAGAAAGAAAAAAGAAGACAATAAAACAGAAAATGGGGAGAAAGCTGGATTGCCAAATTTAATAAGTAGAAACGCTGTGTATTTAATAGGCAGTCAACCTAGGTAGGACTCCCAACCTAGGTAGGACTATGTTCAAAGCATAAAACATAGTTTTGGGTTTGAGAGACAAATTTAAATACAACTTATTTATAAAATCACATGGAAAGAATATAATAGCTTTTCTTTTAAACTATAGGTTCAGCCTAAATGTGTTTTTCAAAGTCACATCTGGTGTAACTAAGATATACTTATTACCAACCTATTTTCAAAGCCATTTGGGGTTTAAGCATTTGTCTGTAACTTACTAAGAGACTGTTCGGATTAAGGGTGATACTGTTCTTATTTGTGGCCTACTGACTATATTTGACGTTTTCTAAGATCCTGACCCTGTATCTTAGCCCTTCCTCTTTTGACACTTCCCCCGCAAAGTATCCACTCTGGTGTCTGTAACATTGACTACATGCTCATGGCTGCTAAATCTTTATTTCCAGTCCAGATCTTTCTCCCGAGCTTTGTGACTATTCACTTATTGGACATTTGTACTTAAATATTCCTTAAGCTCCAATCTAAAGATGTATATAAAGACAAAGAATTCATTATCATTTTTATCCTTGTTCTTCCCTCCCCCAAACCAGTTTCTTCTGCTGTTTCCTATTTCATTTAATGATATCACTTCTTAATAGTCATCTATTCCAGAAAACATAAAATAAACATTTCTCCTTTTTTCTTTGCTCCACATCCTGAACATCATTATGCAGTCTCCACTCTATTTCAGATATGTGTCTCAGTTGTATTTCTCTTGTCTGTCCCATTTCCACTGAATAAATTTGGATCTTCACCACCTCTCCAGTAAAATATTGTAATAACCTCTTTATCAGTTCTTCAGCTTATGTTCTCTCCCATAATGTTCCATCATTCTCACTGATATGAGATTATGAGTTTTCCAAGATAAAGAATATCACACAAAGAGCTAAACTCCTTAGCTCATCAACCAAAACTTTAGTATTTAGGCCCTTAAATTATTATTTTAGAAATCTCCAATTTCCCTCCTTTGTTTCCTTCAATTAAACTATAATGAGAGAATTTTATTCATTCTTTAAGACTCATTACAAATGGCATGTCCTTCAGCAGAGGGACTTACCTGTTTTGTAGTTTATTTGAAATTGTCCTTACTGCTATTACAGAAATAAGTACATTTTTTAATAATAGTTGGTTAAATGTGTCCAGTCTGCTAAAGCGGAGCTTCTCCATAGGTATTGTGCCTCTTACCGTCCTCAGAATTTGATAAGAGCCTAGAACAGGAGATAATTAAAAAGCATTTGCTGATGGAATGAATGCATGATAAGTTGGATGGCTCTGTAAATTACGAGTGGACTTCTTGAGGTTTGTGAGAATTACCACTAGATGTCACTAGCACATTTCCAATAGCAATTTCTGTAGCAAGGACACATAACCTTTACTGAGCATCTACTATGTGCCAGTCCCTTTTTACTGATTCTTCAAATTAGGTGTTATTATCACAAAATAGATCTACATACTACATACTACATATAACTAGAGGTAGGATTAAAATCTATATGTGTCTGCCATCACAAACTGTAGTTTTTCCATAGTGGCACCTACGTTCTACTTCTTATAATTGAGCCTCTGGCCTCCAAATGATGAATAGCACACAGTACCATTTTTTTTAACAAATTAAATCTTTATTGATAAAATATTATTATGCTAGACATTCTTTAAGACCCTTTGACTTTGCTTCTCTAATAAGCTTTTCCTGAATATAAAACAAACTACCATTCAGATAAAGCTTTTAAATTAAACATAAGAATATAGGTTTGGAAGAGGAATACCTGCACCTTCAAGCAGCCTAGAAACCTATAATGTGTCCTCGATTTATAGTCAGGGACATTGTGATATTCTTACTGTGGGGTATATCTAATAGGAGACTCTGAAGTCCAAATAGCGCCTAGAGATACCAGTCACTTTGATAATGTGACTTCATCTCTTCTTGGATCTTAAATACCTCCAAGTATGCTGATAGTCCATTAATTCCTGCCTACTTATACTAGATGTGATTTTATATCTTTAGATACAACTCTCTTTATAGAGCCCCACACAGAATCCAGAACCTAAAGAGAGATACACTTGTATTTGTAGAAGCGCTAATAGAAGAGCAGGTATAAGAAAGCATGGGATGGTGCTTAGATCTGAATGCGTGCACTCAAATGGACTCCATTGCCATGTTTACTGCCATGTGACAATGGCACCAAAGCAGTCAGCCATTACATAAAGAAACAAGGGCAGGAGGGCGGGGGATTATGCATCTCTAAACATTTTACAGCTTCTATTGAGTCAATTTCAGTATTGAATTAGATTATTTAAATTTTCTGCCAAACTCAGTGATCATGGTTAGTATATGTGCTTTTGCTATCATGAATTATTTAAAGGAGTTGAACCCCATCACCTAATTTAAAATTGTATATTTATATACAACATGATAATGTTCCCTACAGATTTTTAAAGATAAGGAAATGATGTCATCATGGAAACAATTTATCTCCCTCTCTTAATACTTTATGTATGCTATGTGAAATTAAATTATGTGATTTGAAAGTTACAAGTATAAAATAATGATACATTTTCAATTTATTTCAAAGATTAGAAATAACTTCAACCCCCTATATTAAAAATGCATAAATAAGAGCTTAATGTCAAGTTGAAGGCCAACTGAATAATAAATTGTGTATACAAAGGGATATCTTTTTAGAAAATAAGCAAAAATACCCATCAACCTTTGTCAATACTTGCATTGAATTAAGAGCATCATAAATTATGTGAGGTAATTAGCAACATGTTTCACAAATAAAATGTGCCCAATTTGTACTTCTTTGTATCAGAAAATAGCATCAACTTATATTTTTTAAAACTGAGAAAATCCAGAGAAATGCTTTATGTATATATGGCTTCCATCTTTTAATTTATACATTTGTGTGGTGTATCATACTCAAAATTATTTATTGGAATGTGAATGTGTAAATAAATAAATAAATGCAAGTTCTGATAATTAAGTTCACAAACTCATCATGGAAAAAATGCTACATACTTCATTGCTGAATGTCACTATGGTCACCTTCAAAGTACTCCCCTTGGGAAATTAAACACTGACGCTAGCACCTAATTCACCCTCCAAAGCATTTTTGGAACTCTTTTTCTGGAATGGCTATCAGAACTGTCATTGTATGACCCTTGATGTCTGGAATGTCATCAAAATGTCTTCCTTTTTATATTTATTTTATCTCTGGGTAAAGAAAGAAGTCACTGGGGGCCAGATCAGGTGAGTAGGGAGGATTATTTGTATACTGGCTAAAAACTCCCTCACAGACAGTGCCATATAAGCTGATACATTGTCATGAAGCAAGAGTTATGTGTTGTTGGTGAAAAGTTCAGGTCATTTTCATCTAACTTTTTCACACAGCCTTTTTAGCACTTCCAAATAGTAAACTTGGTTGACTATTTGTCCAGTTGCTATAAATTCTTAATGAACAATTCCTCTGATATTAACAAAGGTTAACAACATCATTTTGACTCTTGATTTGAACTGATGGAACATTTTTGGACAGGAGAATTGGCTGACTTCCATTGCGCACATAGATACTTTGTTTCCAGGTTGTATTGGTACATCCATGTTTCATCACCAGTGATAACATGCCCCAAAACATTGTCTTGCCTCTCCAAAAGGTCTTGGCAAACTTCTACTCTACTTTGCTTTTATTCATCAGTGCACTCCTTCAGGATCATTTTTGCATACACTTTTCTCATGCCAAAATTTTTCATTTGAGATTTTCCTGTTTCTCTACGCTTCTAACAGTCAGCCAACAATTTTGATGCACAATTCAACAAATTTTTGTAACATTTTCATCATTTCTCCTGATTACTGGCTGCACTAACCTCTCTTGACATTAATGACGCTTTCTCTCCCCTCAGGAAAACATTTAATCCATTTGTACACTGCCGTTTTCTTCATGGCATTATCCTCATAAACTTGGACTAACACGTCCCTGATTTTACTTACAATCTTGCCAAGATGTACAAGAAATTTAATGTTTGTTCATTGCTCTAATTCAAACTCTGATGTTCTCACAATGGCACACAAAATCACACAACAGCAATAATGAAGGCCACTCAGCAAGACACTGCCACACATTGCCATGAACACAGCTGAGAGAGACAGATATACCAAGGTTATGAAACCTCACTGATTTGTTTGTATGGTACTGCCAAAGTAAGTGCACGGTGACAAGTTTATGAACTTAATTGTTAGACCTCCTTAGTTGGATAATCAAGAAAGTTGGGGGAAGATTCAGTGATCACTCACTCAGTGATTTTCCTCCCCTGCTCCCCTGCCCATCCCTGATATTTTCCACTGAGAAAACATGATAGAAATTCCAAGAATCTAGAGTGCATAGTTTGGACACCCTGAGTGAGTACGAGAGAGACTGAGCAGCTTAGGGATGAGAGAACATGCCTATCGAGCCATAGTGCCCAGGGACAAATCTCAGGTTGGTCACTTAATAGCTCTTGTAATAACAACAGCAAAGCATTAGAAGTGTGTCTCAGTTTTCTTATCCTTAAAATGGAGGGTAATAACAGTATCTACCTCATTAGGGTTATTGTAAACAACAAGTGAACTTAAATATATACAAGACTACTAGTACAATATATAACTTATTATAAATTCTTTAGAGGTGTTTGTTTTTGCTATTGTGCTTGCTGTTTTGTTTCTGTTGAAGAAAACTGAAACTCAAGAAAGATTAAAAACAAACTACACAATATGTTTCCTGGATTTTTCCTCAAGTAGTAAGCAGCACACAGAGGTCCTTCTTATTTCAGTCTGTTGAAGAACTACATTCACTGATTGGGAACTTTTGAAAGAGTTTTTTTTTTTTTTTTTCCTCATCAAAAATTCTAAGAAAAAATGTTAAAAATGATTTTACCTAAATATAAATGATAGTTAGATTAGTGATATTTACTAATTCATTATACTCATTTAACTGTTTCAATATAATCAAGTTTTTATATTTGTTTGCTTTAAAGAAAAAATAAGTCAAAGTCTGTGAATCTGTCAATGAATCATACATAAAGAAACTTTTGCATTCAGGTCATGAGCCATAAAAAAGCACCACCTGATGGCAGAATGTTCTAATTGCAGGGAAAAAGCTAAACAGAAATGATCAGTTTTTTAAATTAACCTGACAAACTGAAACAATAAGGTGTAGCATTCATTACTACAACATAGGTTTATTAATATAAATTTGGGTTCCATATAAATGAGCCTTGAAGCTTATCAAGACTAGAAAATATCTGGAGATTGTAAATATGGTGATTGAATGTGAAAGCTTCCAGGTGTTGAATTGACCTTCACCAAATAGTTAATGTCTTCATGGGTCAGACTTCTTGTTTAGGTAGCACCTAACTTAGGATATTGTGGATTAAATAAGTTATATTTATAAAATTCTAAGCATAGTACCTGATAGAAAGTAAGTGCTATGTAAGTGGTTATTAAGTAAATAGAAGTACTTTATTGTATATTCATTTCAGTGGAGTGCATAAGATGAAACCAAAACAATCTTTCATAAACTGATTAGTGATTCACCAGGTTTTTCACACAGGGTTACAAAGTCAGAACTCTGAAAGGTACCTCATTTTTGCAAGGATAAATTTTATTATGGGTAGTGCTAATGAGGCAATACTGTTAGGCAAAAAAGAAAACTGATTAAGAACATTAGTTTTGTGGTGTTAACCACACTTTAAAAACGCTCACTTTGTTACTCATCAATCCTATGGCCTTGAAAACGTTAGTTATTTTTTTAAAAACTTTTTTTTTTATTTTAGTTCAATAGTAAGAACAGAAAAATATTATTTGTGATTAGTATCATTCTTATTTACTTTCTAGCAAAAATCAAACATTTTTTATTACTCAAGTGATAAAGTCTTGCCATATTTGATATTTCAAAATATTGGTCCAACATATGTTGTGAATAATATTATATTTATATGTGTAGATATTTATATGTTATATTTATATGTTATATTTATATGTATTAGAAAGATATTAGCATTATGTATATCTAAAACATTCTTGATTTTCTTACTGATATCTCTAAGATTCATTGTTTTCTTCTAATTAATACTCTGCTAAGGAGAGATGCATATAATTGTATGTATGGGTACTCTAAAAACTAAAATCCAAATTTTAGGAAATGCTAATTAACAATAGATCTGTTTTTCTTCTTCCTTTTAGTAATCTGTTTATTGAAGAATAACAACTGTAGTTATAGAGACTAATCTTAAATTTTCTTTTAGACTGGATAGTGACATAGGAAACTAAAGCACTAAGTGGAAAATTAACTTTTATGGATAAACACCTTTTTATACATCTCCAAGAATGCCTTCTGTTTATATGTACAAAGACTTTATTCATAATTGTACTCCAGTGTTCTGTCTGTCAGTTTTGCATAATATCTAACTTGCAGCTTTCTGGTTGCTGTAAGTGTTAGGCTATATCATTTTGAAGAGCAGTGTTATGATCAAATCTTTCCAATAAGTTTTGTAGAAGATGTTTTCTATAGTGAAATTTAGGTAAATTGTTCAAATTTAGAAACCTTGATAATATAATCTCATTTCCTCCACAGACAGTCTAGGTAAGGAAAACATGCTTTAGGGTTCTCAGTGAATGTGCCAGTCAATGTTTAAAAGATAACTTAAATTTCCTTCCTTAAAAGAGATAGGAAAATGTGAGTTGTTGAAGTTGCAAATCTGCAGTTTTGATATTCATGTGTAAAAGGGGGCAGATGTTCTTTTCTGCTAAATCATTCCCATAATACATTTACCCCATACTCAGAGATAAAGATACTTATTGCCAAAGCTATGCAGAGGTTTCAGGAAAACATTAAACTCCATTAGTGAACAAAGGAGGGGAGAAGATTAGCCCTTTAGAATGTAGTGCTGTTCCTTCAACCTTTTCTTAACATCTCCTTTTTTACAAACTTTCTTTGATTCATAGTATTAAGGCTAAAATGAACTATACTTTTAAATGTACTTTCAGACTACACACACACACACACACACACATATTAAAAAAATGTATCACCAAAATCAAATCTCTATTCCTAGACCACTGTTTTAACATTCATTTCATTCATATTTATAGAACTCATATAGCTTCTAAATATATATTTTGATATGTTAAAAAGAGGATAAAATAATAGTATATTAACAGATTCAAAATACACTTTTTATAATTAAAATTAAAGATTATGTCAGTTTTTAACTCTAGGTTCTAGCTAATAAGTCATCTGTACTGATTATCTTTGTAGAACAAAAAAATCAATAAATTATGAAGATTTACTATTACACAGTAGAATAATAGATCTGCCTTCCAAGTTTATGGAGATACATGGATACATTATTGGTATATGGTAGGTAGGTAGATAAATGAATAGATGTATCTGTTTTATAACTTATATTTATAAATATATGTGTATAGCATGTTTTCTAAAAAAAAATTTCTAGTAAGTGTACAATGCAAAAATTAGAAACAAATACCAGGGACTGGGAAAGTTTAGAAAAGTACAGAATATCCAAACTTCATAGCATTTCATAGATTATCTAATTTTATTTCCTTAATTTCAAAGGTAATAAAACTGACTTGTACAACTGAATTTGCATGATGACTTAATATAAGAGATATTCATTATTAACATAAGACATGTAAAAATAGAGGAAAGTTATTTACATTACTTAATAACAATTTGCATAGTAATTTGAATGTAATGTTCAAGGATCAATGATGATACCAGTTTTCATTCATTAATTTAGTATTATTAAATTCTTGCTATGATCAAAGAACTCTATTAGAATTAAATAAACTTTTGAGCATGATACTTGACCACAACGAAGTATAGTGCTAGCAACATTTGGCTGTGGTCTTTGAAGGTAATTGTATAGGAAACTTCAGAGGGAGAGAGAGGAAGTTTCACCAAGTAATTTCCTTATTCTTCTATCAACGTGGTGATGAAAACTGAAAGACAGTAAGGGCAGTGTTAAAGTGAAAAATAATTTCACACAGAGACTGTTTCAATGTCACTTGAGAGAAAAAAAAAACAATGATGATTACAAGATTTTAAGTTCAACTATGTGGCAAATGTACGGAAGCTCAGAGGAAAGCTAAAAGGTGGGATGATCTTTTTGTTAAGATAAAGTGAGTACTTGAGAAGATGCTCACTGCCTCGTTCCTGAGAGGAATCTCTCAGTAGACAGAACATTCCAGGGACTGTTCTAGGACATTAGCATTAGACAATGGATAGTTGAATCCAGGAGGGAATTGGAGATCTTCAAGGTGTAGGGAAAAATAACCAGATGACTATGGATGGAAGTTTGACTATATTTATATGTGCACCATGATCGGGGAGAGCAACCTGGTGTAGAGACAGAACAAATACCAACCAGAAACAAAAATATATACAAATATACTATAGATATAAAATCAAACCAGGATGGCATAGCAATCTACAGGAGGGTTTCAAGAGGAAAGGATGAGTACCTCAAAAACACGTTTTCTTCTTTGTGTTCTAATTAGAAACCTCGATCTCTCCTTCTTCCTGTCCCTCTCGCCCCCATTTCTGTCGCTCTCCTATTTTGATTTGGAACAGGGCCATTCAGGACTGCATATTTAATTTTTAAAAAGTGCTTTGATATTTTAATTTGAACATTTGTACTTTCTTAACTGAATTAGGCACATGTGTTATATAATGTGCCACATCTTTTGTCCTTCTGTGGGGACTTTACATATCGCTCCCACCCTGCTCCCCAATGAATATTTATATTCATCAAACTCAGTATTGCAAATTGTTTCTTGTAACCTTTTTCCTGCTGTTACCAATTTGATGATTGGTTTCTTGATGACAAAATAATAATAATGAAAAATGACTTGTTTTTGTTCTGAGTCTCCATTTCTGAATATTAAAAATACTGCTATTATAGTTCAAAAGCCTTGTCAAAGTTTTGACATTTCCAACAGAGTCTACCATTAAGAATCTATCTGCTGTGTCAGCTGAAGAAGTTAAATAAGAGGAAAGTATTCCATATTTTCTCCCTTTTATAATAGAAGAGTATGGCTATTATTTCATTTTGTCATTTTAGACACAGGTAACACTGTATATGAATAAACTGAATATATTTCACTTGGGTTATATGCTATGTGTCCATTAATTGAATGAAAATTTCTTTCCCAGGTTTTCAGAATATGCATTATTAATTTTAGTATCTAATCATAAACATGGATTTTGAGCCAAAATGTTTACCAATTTTTATAATATTAGATGAATTTATACCAAAAATTTTTTTAAATACAATTATTTAAAAAGAAAACTATTTTTTAAAAACAGTAAGTTATGCTATCAATACAGTTACTTTCAATTATTGAGAAAATTTTTGTTATAATGTCTACCTTTTTCATTGATACACTACTTCCCCCAAAATAATCACTTGAGTTAGATATTAAAATACACACACACACACACACACACACACACACACACACACACATACACATATATAAAACCCTTCTTTCTAGGCATAAGTAAATTCCTTCCAAAAAGAAATCATGTAGTTTTCATTTGTAAGTCACAAACCTAGCATCTAGAAGCGTTCAAAAAGCTAATGAATGAATAACTGGCCTTTTTCTTTTTCATTTTGTACTTTAAAAGGTAATACAACCCACAAGTGTTTCCTTTTTTCTTAGACTCTTTTAGGATAAAATGTAGACTTATTATATACATGTTATTTATATTTTACCTGCTAGAAACAGGTAAAATTTGAAATTTGAAATGTTCTTAAACTTACGTTTAGTTAAAACTGAAGTATGCAAGGGCTGTCCAGAAAGTAACCCTCCATGTAACATGAAAAAGAGGGGCATTTATGGCTGGAGATTTTCCGGACAGGCCTTATATGTATAATTGTTTCTATTTAATATTTAAGCCTATAATAAAGGGAAAATAATTCTTTTATTCCTTCCCTTTTTAATCTAATGTATTCCTGTTTTTTTTTTTCAGTCACTCCTTTAAAAATAGATTATCCTTTCTACTCAAAACAATTGAAGAGACATATTTGGAAAATATTTGAGACTGTCTCACTTAAACTTATTTATATTTGATTTATTTTGACATCCACAAATGGATCTTTTCTAATTCCATCATGATCCACTACACACACATACACACGCACATACTCCAATCCATTTTGCATGTAAAAGATCATTTTGAGCAGAAAATTCTCACTTATTTCAGAGACAATGAAGAAGAAATTACTTGAATGATTTGTTTCTCCTCCAAATTACTTAAAATATTAAAAATTATTTCATAACATTTTATAAAATTTATCTGACTTTAGTACTTAGATTGAATATGAATTCAGAGGGACTGATCCTTATTCAGGAATACATGTTTGTAAAAGTAGTTACAACAAATGAGCCCCAATTAGTTAAGATTTAGATCAAGCTTATCCAACCTGTGGACCGCAGGCTGCATGTGGCCCAGGATGGCTTTGAATGTGGCCCAACACAAATTCATAAACTTTCTTAGAACATTACACAAATTATGCAGGGACCTTTTCTTAGCTCATCAGCTATCGGTAGTGTTAGTGTATTTTATGTGGGCCCAAAACATTTCTTCTTCCATTGTGGCCCAGGGAAGCCAAAAGGTTAGACACCCCTGATTTAGATCCAGTAGTCGCTAGTAAATATTAACGGGTCCTTTGATACTATCACTGAGTCTTAAGCTAATCTCTTGTTAATTTTGTAAACTTGTAGATGCAGAAGTAATTATTGACCAAACTTGAAATAATTTACTTTGACACTCACTTGTTGGATTAGGTGGGAAACATTTCTTTGAAGGCATGCTATAATTCTTTACTAATTATAATGTATTTCAGTAACTTCATAATATTTTTTTTCTGACTCTTCCACATACCTTGGTGCCTTATTAATAATGTGCAGTTGAAAAACAACATGCAAATGTCAAACATAGTTTCTCTTATTGAAACATGATTCTCAAATATTCCTACTTTCAAAACAACACAAACAATAAAAACTGGAAGAAGAAACCCTAATGAATATAATTTAAGACAAATGATGACCAAAACCCATCATTGTAAATTCTTTTGCGAGAGTTTTTGCTTTCTTTTTCCAAAGAGATAACAGTACATTTAACTTGTTACCAATAAAGTCCAAGACAAATAATATTTTTCTATGTGCTAACCTGACTTAGCACGTCAGGAAAGAGCATACATAAAAATTAAGAGGCTCTCACTACAACGCCTTCCTGTCCTGAAGGCACAGCATTTAGCCATGGACTTGTGAGAAAACAAATCTTACCTTGAATAAGACTGTGCTGTTGATTAACATCTCAGAATAACAATTTTAATTTCTTATTCAGCTATTTTATTACTTCAAATGCTTTTGTCTAAATATGAGCAGAAACTTCATGACACCGGGTCAAATTCTCATGCTGGGCAGAAGACTTCTTCTCTATTGAATAAATGTTAGAGGAACAGTATGGCAAAATTATAGTTGAGCCTTTATTATACTGCAGTAAAATTTTGTTCAATGGTACCTTTTTATTTAAAGCAAATATATGCATATTTTATCCCTTTTATTATATTTGTGCCAATGAGCATACCCACAAGTTTTATAAACAAATTGATTTTCTTTCAAATAGCAGTTTTTATTAAATATTTCACACTTTGTCTCATTACTCACTGTAGCCTGATTAGTCAGATTCATGACAGCACTGCAACTAAAAAATATTTTTCATTCAAAAAATTGCTCATGATGAAAATACAAGGAAATCAGTAAAATATTTACTAAGATTTTTTTTTGGTTGGTGCCCTGAGCGGCGATCGAACCCAGACCGTGGCAGTGAGAGTGCCAAAACCTAGCCACTACACCACCAGGGACCCCCCTTACCAAGGTATTTTAATTCTTTGTTGTAATCTAAATGCTTTTCTAGTAATCAGAACCTTGACATGAATGTAGTTGTTTTATCAATAAATATAGGAAGTTACTTAATATGAAATGAGATAGTCACCTTTGTATTTAATTAAGTGATTAAGATACCTAAATGTCCCATATTCCATATGATAACATGGAGTCACAAAGCCTGGATTCTGACATGTAGTCTGGCACCCACAAAATATTTCTTAATTTTCTAAATTCTGACTTTGACTCCAAACAAGTTGCTTGATCTCTCAATGGCTCAGTTTTCCTATTACTAAATGCATTTGTAGGATAGAGACTTTTTTTTATCAGAATCCCTGTACAATATTCCTGATTCTATTTTCTTAGTTTCTTTTGTATTAGTTGAAGGGAGTCAAAAAAGCAGCTGTTTAATTTTGTCACTGTAACAATTTACAAAAGGAGACTACCTTAGAATTCACTGTATATAACTAGGACAAATTTATATATTTATGAAATTAAAGTCAGTGTTTTCTAGATAACACTGATACAGTGTCAACCTAGTTTAATTAAACTTGAAACTAGTGTGCTGGCATTGCCTCAGTGTTTTCTGCTGTCTATTCTTTAATTTATCTAATTCTGTGCCATTATAAAGTATCCATATTTACTTTGAGCAGGATACCCTGGCACAGATTAAATGCAGTGATAGAATTGCTTTATATGATGACATCTGTCTTTTCTAGGACTCCTATGGATTTCACTACTGGAGTATTTTACTAAAATATATTTATATTACGCTCTAAAGACAAATTAATGCATCTTTTCCTGAGGCACACATTTTATACTAATTGTTAATGCATTTTCCTTTCTAGATGTTATTAAACTATAGTAGAATATTACTATATTTAAAATGTCTTTAAAAATGCAGCTATTGTCCTTAATTCTCTTCAGAAGGGAGTTATATCTATACAACATAAATATAACAGCATATGTAATCTAAATACAGCAGACTCTGCCATACAGCAACTGGCCAAAGAAAATCTTGGTGGTGGTTTGAGATTTTGCCGTTTGCTTGAGAACACTGGTTGTTTGAGTTCCAGTTAAGAGTCTACTTACATTTATCAGATATCTACCAATCCCTGTGGGTTGTGGTTAACTGAGAGTCTACTGTATCACAGCATAGGAAATCCTGCATTACTTATTTTAAAAAATTGTCTGGTTTAAAAATTCAATAATGCATATTTTTCCTATGAGACTCATCTTACTGACCTGAATGTAAAATTTCTCATACCTACATGCCATTACATATGCAGCTATTATCTTTACCCAAAATTTAATCCATTTGTCCACTTTATCCCATCGACATCTTCCAGCTGACTAACTCTGATGAATGCTTTAAAGACAACTCAAGCAGCACCATTTCCCTTATCCCATTCTGAGTGACTTAGCTGCTGCTCATCAGCACTTTCCTTCTAGTATATTTTTGTTTCGATCATGGTACTTCCTACAATGTACAATAATGCTTGATTTAATTCACTGTCTTTTAACAATGAGATAAACTCTTTGAATATAGGAACCATGTCTTGAAAAATCTCTGCCATGGAAATAGATGCTCATTAATGTGCATGAAAGGATGAATTAATAAATAAACAAAAATTTTCATGGTTTATTAAGTCTCACTAATGAGAAATAGGAAGTGTTACATGAAGTTAAGCCTCATGTGCTGAGGGCCAAAGTCTTTTTTCTAAATGGATTTAAATTTCATGATATGAAAGAACCACTGTAAACTTTTTCACTGTAAACTTTTGAACAAGAGAATAGCCTTTTATGCTTTAACGTAATTCTCATTCTCCTTAGAACTATCTTCCTTTCTCTACATACTACTTGTTTTTAAGGACAAACAATATTAATATATTTTTAAAACTTCTTGGAAAGTAAGTCTGATATGGATTGCAAATGTAAATAAAAATGCTGAACTTAGCTAAATTTTCTTTAAAATAAACTTATGTTTATTTTATCTATACAGCTATTACATGGGATTAAACTTTGTTTTTATTTCAATCAATACATAAAATTAGTAAGTATTTTTTATTATACATTTAGAATCAATTGGAATTTTGAAAATGCATTAAATCAGGAGTTACAAAATAATTATTTTATATAAGTAGCATTTAATATACTATATGTATTTTATTATGTACATGAAACATCATGTATAAAAAATACATATTTGGTAAATAAATTCTTGTTAAAAACTAATTTTATATAGAAGCTTGCCTTCAGTAAAATCTAACATTATTCCTACTAAAAACATATCTCAGCAATTTTATTGTTAGTATTACATGTCAAGAATTCACATAGTAAAGCAGCATTAGAGATCTGTGTGTACTCTCCTTTGAAAATAAAATGTGTAGTATACAAATATTTGTTTGTAAAGCAAATTAAGTAGTGTTTGCTTTACATGAGGATTTTCTTTTTGCTTTATAATTTATTTTTTACCCATCTAGCTGCCCTAGTGCCTTTACTTAAATTTAAGAAAAATGCCTTACAGAATTCATCCAGAATTAATCTATTTTATAGTTTACAAATAAATATGAATTAGAAAAAGGATATATATTTTAAATTTTAACCTAGATAAATGAAAACTTCTGTACATAATTATAAAATTAAAGAAAGCTACCTACATAGATTTAAAAATAAGTCTACTTAACACACAGGTACAAATTATCTCTTTTGAAAGCTTATTTCAACTTCAAAGCCCCAATAAATCACAAGAGAACTAATGAAAGTCTGAATTTAAGCCCAGAATATATTAAATATATGTTGTCTTTTCTAAAAAAATTTGCTTTCATGAATATTTTAGATAGTGAATAGACTGAAAGTATATTTTAGGACATAGGCACTTCATATCTATCCATTTATTTTTATCATAGAAGAAAAAATTATAGATAAATTCAAGTGAGGTCTATGAATATTTTTCTATGTAAAAATAAATTTTCCATATACAATATTTTAAAACTATCTTTTTTCTAATAATACAGATTAATGTGTGTTCATTGTCATAAGTTTAGGAAATACATATAAACAAAATGAGTAAACAAATATATCCATAAAATTCAACATCCAAAGAGATCTCTGTTAAACCTTCAACAAGTAAGAAGCTACTTTCTGTATATCTCTTACACAGAAATTTAAAAAAGGAATTTTAGAAAAAGAAACACCATAACCCAGAGACTGATTTAATGTGTTCGTTGTTCATTGTATTTCCTTCTGTTTTTCTATGTGTGCGTGTAGTATAGGCTCACAATATTTGTATTTTATACTTTACAATAATAATAATTTCTAAATATTTGTAAGGTTTCAAAAGTATTTCAGTAGCTTAGTACCAAAATAACTCAAATAATCACAAAATAAAAATTGAGGAAGGTTGCAAGTGTGAAATTAGATGGCCCTAAAGTAGGATGAAACATATGCTATTTTATTTATTAGGAATTAGTCATAATTTAAAATGATACAGTACTTTTAATGTTATTTCACATATTCAGTTTTAGGATAGACCAGATGACAATGGATATTTTCATGGGAATTTTACTGACGAGTGGTTGAAATCATTAAGATAAGAACAGCCATTCTGTTACAAATTTGGATTATTAAATATGCTATACTTACTATGTAGTACTGTGTGCTTCACAGCAAGGTATCTATGCAAATATGAATTATAATAAGGTAAAAAAATCGCGATTGAAGATATACTACCTGTAAGGGGAAACTTGAAGTGGACGAGATAGATTTTTCAGGGTATACTTTTGTTCTCACTCAGGAGGAAAATAGAGTCATGAAAGCAAGACTGTCTAGGAAGTTGCCAGTGTCAAAGAGCATTTATCCCCACTTTGAAAAGAACTCTTTGTAATTGACTTGGTCCCTGTTTCTGCCATCATCCTCTGGATAGCCACAAGCTGAACCACGTGTCATCTCATACAACGTACAATCAGAAGGATATAGTTGGCCGAGAAGTTACAGTGCTTTCAAAGTCGAGTCTGCAAATAATTGACAAATCCCCATGATTCCTTTCTGAAATGACCAGGGGCACCATATGGATCAAATAAGTCCAGGCAATATAGGAGACAGAATTGAGAGAGCGTGAAAAGTATGAATTTAATCAGTTCTACTATTCAGGAGACTGTACTCATTCTATTTCAAAAAATGTTCCTGTAACCGTACTGACCATGTGCCAGATAATCAGCCTCTCCTCGTTTGTCATTGTGCAGCAGGTGCATTTGCTCAGAAAGGCCATGAGCTTAAGTGTTATCATTCACCCAGAGATCAATTTCTTCTGACAGCAAAGTATTACAGGCACAAATTTGCATTTGCAGTGTGGTAATTTTTTAAAATTTTACAAATTGGAGATTTTGAATGCCCTTGCTATTTTTTTTTTAGTGTCTTTTAAATATTTTGCTCCTGAAAAAAAAAAAAAGAAAAGAAAACCCACCTCAGTTCTTTCATTATTAAACAGTTGTAGTTATTTTGTTAACTTGTTTTGAAGTTAGTAAAATATTTCCCAATGCAGTGTAGTTCTGTCTCCTGGGTGGTGACCAAGGATGTACAAATTGGCCACGGTTAATCAAAGAATTAGATAAATTTGTTTGTTTGAATCAAGCAAATAGTCATTCATGCCTATTAAGTATAAGATATTGTTATAGATGCAATGGAATATATAGATATGCTTCAGATGTAAAAAATAATACTGCTTTAGGGCTCATACAATATTATGATAACCTAAATGCTCAAATTCTCATTGTATGTACAACACTCCTAGACTCTCAGCCCTTTTGAGAAAGGCCCTGATACAATATTTCTGGCACACCCAGCAAATCTAAAGTGTTCAACTGTGAATCCAATCCTATTAGCCCTGTTGCTTCTCGGCCACGTGAGACCACGGACCTCTGAAATGTCTGTCATCCAGGCTCCACTGTGAGAATGCTGCTCCATGTCATCTTAGACTTAAATCTTATTTGACCTAGTACCACACATTTCCTCTTAACACATTTCCTGTTTAGAAAAAAACACTGCAGCTCACTGCCAATTCATTTAATTTTATATAAACATGCTCTTGGATGCTGAAGCAAGTTTGTCTGGTTTTCAATGTGAAAATAAAATATAAAAACTGTTCTTAGAGTTATTTTTAAACAAAACGTGTCACTAATTCTATTGTAACAAAAATGTATATGATGATGAGTATTTAATAATATTTTTTCATGAGTTAAATTTTAAAGCATGGAACTTTGGGGATAAGGTTAGGACTAATCTGTGAATTATGTCAGGGTGAATACTGCAGCCATAAATGCCACTGGTGAGTTCTCAGGGCAAACAGGAAATGGGTTAAATCAGCTCCTTAAGTTCCTGCCTCTCTAAACCTTCTCTTTGCAGGTTTAATAAACACAAACCAACCAAATCCATTATATTATTTTATAATCCTTATTGGTTCCTTCATTTTGTGAGGCTATTGTATTTAATTCTATCCTCTCTTCGACTTTAAAAAATTAATCTGCACATTTTACAAAGATAAAAAATGTAAACTTTAATATTTTATCAATCATTTCCTAAATTTTCTTGCAGCTCAACTGAAGCTCCTCCCACTAAACAAAAAGACTTTGTACTTCTGTGGTCTAATTAGGGGAGTTACTAGATGCAAGCACGATGTGATTACTAAGGTAACACATAAGTAACTTGTTTTGTTGATGTAAAAAAACAAGGGCATGTTTGATTCTAACCCTAAGAGTCAAATAAGGCTTGGCATAGCATTCAAATGCAGGATGGAAGAGCGAGTCAGATTTCAAGTTAATTTGGAATGGGTAAAATGGAGTGGCAAACATCATTAACTCAGGTTACAGTATAAAAGACACAGAGAAGTAAAAGGGCCTGTAACTTCAAATTTCTAAACATTCTCTGGATGGCAGGCTAAGGGCAAAGTGGTTATGTGAGCCAGACTACAGCTAGTAAAGACTTAAGATGATTCTAATTCTATTAATATACCGAACTTTGTAAGTGTTCTCAAGTAGGTAATTAGAAATATCATCAGGAATTCTGAATAGAATAATGCATTTTTACTTTAAGTAAATAGAGGAAGGCTTTACTGAAAAAATGCAGGGTATTTATTATTTCACATAATGAAAAGGTGTAGAAATAAGGTACATCCGGAATAGTGAATTCATTTATTCAATGAAAGCAATTCTCTGCAATTATTTTTCCTCAGAATGTCTGTCAGGCTGACTTAATTTCAGATACCACATTCTCAGTCTGTAGTGTCCAAAGGTAGGAGATAAAGCAAGCTTGTTCAACCTGTGGCAATGGGCCGCATGCGGCCCAGCAGGATGACTTTGAATGCAGCTCAACACAGATTCGTAAAATTTCTTAAAACATTATGAAAATTATGCACAGACCTTTTTTTACCTCATCATCTATCGTTAGTGTTAGTGTGGCTTATGGGTGGCCCAAGACAACTCCTCTTCTTCCAGTGTAGCCCAGGGGAGCCAGAAGTTTGGACCCCTCCGATAAAGCTTTTATTTTATTTTTTCATGTTCTTGCCTAGAAATTTTATGTGGTAGATTCCTCCTCCATGTCAATGGCTAAAATCTTTCTATAAACCTATTCAGAAAATGATCACTGATATGGGAATGAGATTACCAAATCCTAGATGATTTGTGATTCCAGTTTCTCTCAATATAAAGCCATAGATAGCTGAACCATAGGAGCTTTGAAATTAGCAAGGAAAGGAAGAAATTGGCATGGAACGTATAGATAACCAACTAAGTCTGATAAAGATATAACATGACGAGATCTATATTTTAGACAACTAACTATGGAAGTAGAGTTTGGGATAAATTAGAGAATGTAAAAGAAATCACACATATTTAATGCAATAATGATGTAAGAGATAGCAAAAATGTAAAATAAGATAGAGAATTAAGAATTTCAGATGATGTACAGACATCACCACTGGTCTCTTGGACAGGAACAGTGAGAAAAACGACAGAGATAACCCCAGGGTTGTATATGGAAATTTAGGAATATTATTATCTGAGCTGATAAAGACCATAGGAGTAGAATAGGAAGAGATGGTTACTATCTGCATAGAGACATGCTGATCTTTAACTTGAGAAAATAAATGAGTCCATTCTATTTCATCTATGTGGAAAAATTTAACTAAAACTTTATTGGTTAAAAATGTTTAAGTTCTGGACATGAAGTTTTCCCTTACAAGTTAGTTTATTTTTTATTTATGTGTTGTATTTTTAAATACTTCTTTAAGTTCAAGTAATATTTTTGAATCACCATTTTAATAAAGGTTACTGACCATATAAACAGAGCTCTGACTCTTTTGAAGTATATTATTTTAACTCACATTTTAAAATATTTACTAAGAAAAATCAAGCTAGTATGCTATCAGTAAAAAAAGGCAATGTAGTTATCTCTATGATGTTTAAATTTAATTTTAATTGATTAAAAAATGTCAGACCCTATGTTAGCACATTTGGATAAATTTATTTTATTAAATTTGTTTGGGTGACATTGGTTAGTAAAATTTTAGAGGTTTCAAGTGTACAATTCCATAGCATATCATCTATGTGTTAGCATAAAAAGCTAACTCCAAATGCCTTATTTCTATTTATTGTTTTAAATACATAAATTAATATTCAGCAACAAAGAATCACTATTTGTTTCAGCTGAGCCTTTGTAAGTACAATTAACCAACATTCATACTGTCATCCCACATGAACTTACAAACTCTCCAATTTATACTTAAATTTCATCATATTCCTGACTGTAACTAGATAATAAAAGGAAATTGTCATACCTGAGCAGGACCTTGTCAACCCTAAAGATTTATTACTGTGATTTACTTTCTTCACTCTTGTTCTTTGTAGTTTCTCTCCTTCTCAGTCCTTATTGCCACTTCTCTCTCTCTCTCTCTCTCTCATAGGGCTTTTAATCCTTACATTGTAAAATATGTTATATAACTAAAAGATATGAATCTGAAATGCTGTCAACAAAACTAATTTGACATGTTTAATACTTTCAGTTAATGCATAGCTTTCTGATCTTTTGAAAAGGTTGCTTGGTATATAACTGAATAGCTGATCGAAAAGGTTGTGTATATTGTAAGGAAAGCAATTATCTATTGTTCCACTATTGGGAAGAAAATAACAATTGTCTTATATAAATTGCTAATGTTCATAATAACTAGTTAAAGATTTGAACATGAAACTAAGTTTGGGCTATTATATTGCTGTCAGTTATTTTTTATTAGGCATACCATTTAGGGTAAAATATTTTATATACCTAATTTTTATTGCACAACTTTATTTAAAACTTTGATGCATTATAAAAGAGCTATAAACATTCACATACTATATTTACAAAAGAATAAAAAATGCATAATTCTTGTGGATCAGTATATGTATGTATGTATAATAGAGAAAACATATGCCCAATTCTTGTATTAATAGATCTAAATATGAACACGTACATTTTAGAGAAGACAGTGTTCTGGAGGCCCTTATTATTATTTTGGTTTTGCAAAGCAATGGTGTTAATAATGTTATCGTATTATCTAACATATCACACATATTCACATTTTCCTAACTGTCATCAAAATGTTACCCATAGCTGTTTCATTTTACTTTGTTAATGTAGGATCCAACTAAGACTTGTGTTAGTTTCCATGGTACTTGGTAGTTTAGTTTAATCTGGAACAGTCCTCCCTTCCGGTTTGTGTCTTCTTATGTTAATATTTTTGAGAATTCCAACTCTATTCTTGTATAGAACACTTTTCAATCTGGCTTTGTCTGATAGTTTCCTCATTGTATGATTTTGATTAAATATTTGTGGCAAGAGTACTATGTAGGTGATATGTATACAAACAGCATATAATGTTCTTGTGCTTAGGATATACGTTCCAAATTATTTGAGGGTAAAGTATCATAGTATATGCAGCTGCTTTCAGATGGCTCCAAAGGAAAAAAATCTGTGTGTTTATATGTATGAAGCCTGTCCAGAAAAAATCCAGCCATTGCCAATATAACATTGTCATATTGCATGGCTGGATTTCTTTTCTGACAGCCCTTACATGTTATTAATAGATCCATATCTATAGATATATGAGGGCTGTCAGAAAAAAAATCCAGCCATAAATGCCTCCATTTTTCATATTCATGGCTAGATACTTTCCCGACAGCCCTCACATATCTATTGATATAACTAGATATCTAGAGAGAGCATGAGAAAGAGAGAATCAGATACAGAACAAAATATAAAGCAAGTGGTAACAATTGGTGAATCTAGGTGAAGAGGATATCAGTGATCATGGAACTAGCCTCTCAACATTTTGGTAGGTTTGAAACATTTCAGAATAAAAAACTGGGAAAACATGGGATGGGAGAGTTAAAGGCACATAAAATTAAGTTGAGACACTGAGGTAGAGTAGCTATTCAGCAACTTGCTAGCCATGTGATTTTGGATAAATCATTGAAAATAACTGAGCTCATATAACTCAACTTTAAAATGAATATGAAAATACTGAGTTTCTGTGCTGCTTCAAAGATTTAAAAAAGGTAACAGATACCAAAGCTTTTCACACAGTATAGGTAGATACAGAATAGCAAAAGAAGCCCAAATTCAAGCTGGAAGCCCAGTACACTCTCATATCTTACAGAAAGACCTGGAAAATGAATACAGAGTATATTGATCATTTCGGAAAGTAACAGAATGTTAAATTGGTTTGTTGTTCTATTAGAGAAATGAATTTTGCATAGTTCAAATGACCTTGGTGACTGTAAATAAAATAAAGTTCAAAGATAACTAATGCAGAGTTAATTAGGAAATTAATAAAAGACACAAATATGAGATGAATAAGAAATATAGTGTACAAAAGGTCATAAAGGGCATTAATGTAAACATGAATAATGCAGTACTGAATCAAAATTAGGAAAATGACTCTAGTATGTAAATGCTAATATTCTACCACTAGAGAACTCACTTTAACTTAAGATTTATTTCACAGTTGCCGTGAAACTAGAATGAGATTGAAGAATTGATTTATTAATTTTGTGGGTAGATATTAATTGAACCTTTTAAATTTTAAACCCTCAGTTAGGGTTGTAGTATAAAGACAAATGAGATGAATATTGCTACCTGCAAGGAGTTTAGGGTCAAGTAGAACAGACATATATAGACAATTATAATTATGTCTTCCCTTGGAGTACTACTGGTTTGGGTGCTTATTTCAAAGCAGCATTTAAACATTTCTTGGAGTATTGGGGCAGTTTTGTGAAAGAAATAACATTTAGTTTAGATATAACTTTTACTTCAGAACAGATCATTTTAAATATAGAACAGGAAAAAAATAAAACTATTCCTAATCTTAAAGAATATGACCTGCTAGAAACTTAAAACACATTTACTCTTAGTTTTTATAAGTTCTAGGTCAACAAATAATAATAAAATATATACTGAAATGATTTTTTCCTCCTAATAAACTTCAAGTTTATATTTCTTGGTGACAGAGTCTTTGCTGCCTGATTTGGTTGGGGTTTTATCTATGTTTGAAACAAATTCATTAACATGCTGAAGCTAAACTACAAATTTCCAAATATTATTTGAAAGATTGAAGAGTTCTGGATATTGTTATCTACATCAAGGGCTTTTTTCTTGTTCTTCTACTTCCTTTTCTTTGAGTCTTCCCTTCTCCTTTCTTTTATTAAAATAAATACTAATTGCTTCCTTTTTCTTTTCCTCTTCCCTTCCCTCCCAGCCCCTTTCCTTTCCCTTTTCTCTCTCTTCTTTTCCCTTTCCCATTCATCCCCTTGTCCTTTCCCCTCTGTTCTTTTGAAGTAGGATCTGATGAGCCAAGACAAAGACGATTCAGGGCTCATGAGGTACCATGATCATCAGTGGGCCTGAGAAGTCAGTGGTGTGAGGAAGCAGCTAATGGAGTCAGAGATTGGTTACACAGGAATAAAACAAAAACGTAAATATATTAATGATAATGGGCATCAATTTGTCACTATTAGAGAGGAGATTTAAAATATGGAAAAAGTGATGGCACGTTGACTGTGCTATTGAGTTGGACTTGGAAGCATTGGTGTGAACTTTTGATTTTTAAGAGAAATAAATATAGATACAGACAAATGTCCATATGTGTGTGCTTATACACAAATGTATTTTCTAGTTTTATCTTTTTAGGAGGGCCAAGAAAGTGGAATATTCTGAAGCAATGATTTTACCAAGCACTCAGATCTTAAATACCATTCTGTACTCAAAGTTAGCACCTGGGCTCTTGGATTAATGACGGGTAAAGTGATGGGGCAGGGAGAGTCCCAGATGAGCCTGCACTATCTTGTTTTACAAGGCAGTGATCAAGAGAAATGGTTGTTGTAAAAATTAAGAAAAAAGAAATTAGGAGCCAGCTTGAAGAGTTTCACTGAGTGAGGACAGTATAATTTGAGCATCAGAATAAATACAGATTAACAAATTATTATCTACTGAATAAAACAGTAACCTTTGAGAGACTACTGACATAAATATTAAACATGTAGAGAGAAGGGAAAGCTCTTCTAATAGTAAGATACCAACTAATAAAGGTAGAGGAAAATGGTGAGTTAGAAAGTCACCATTTGGATGCAATCATAAAAATAATTGATTTAGACAAGAGTTTTCACTGGATGCTATCTACATAGTGCAAGTATGTTGAGAGTAGGATATTTGTTATCTCAAAGTGCCACCCCCCATACTTATTAATTACAAAGGGGAAAATGGTAACTTTGCAGTGATGGTTAAAGCTATCATCTTAACCAAATGATCACTAGTAATTTTTATCCTAAAATTTTTGTATATTAAATCTCAAATGACCTTAGTCTTTCTTTTTTTTTTACATTAAAAAAATTAAAGCAATATTCTATAAAACAATCATCTGGGAAAAGAAACTGGTTGTGAGAGGGAGTGGTTGGTAGAAAACACTGTTAAAGAAGTGCCTTGGTAAACCTCTTGTAAATCTTGTTATATGAAGAAGACCTTAGTAAAAGTGGCCAGAAATGTAGATAAAATGCCTAGACTTTGTGATTAAATGCAAGCACAGAGGGAAAATGATCCAAGCACTGTTTATTGTCTGTTTTGTGCTAAACGTTGTGCTATGTGCTTTCTTCAAAACAACCATTTGAGAAGGATTTATTTCCTCAATTTGTGGAAGCAGAAAATTAAAATGGGAGACTTTAAGTCATATTTCTAAGTTCTCTGTTTGAGATGTACATTTTTCTTTTAGCACATATTGAACAGAAAGGGGAAAAGGAGAAGCATTAGAATCCAGAGAAGGGTATAAATGTATCCTTTGTAGTGGGGATATTAGTAGAAGTAGATGTTAGAGTCTGAAGTGTTCTCATTAATAAAAGCCATCCTTCAGTACCTCCAGCGAAGTGCATAGAAACTATCAGAACTATTTGAGGTAACATTTAAGAGCAGAATTTACAAGTACAACCTAGAAAATTAAATTTAAGAAATGATGTTAAACTAGACACTTACCTAATGTCTAATACAGATTTGTGGTAGGCAGGAAAAGCAGTGATATAAACTAAGGCTGATAACAATTTAGTTTTTTTGGTATAAATTTACCACCTATGTTTCTCACCTGGTTCATTGCAATTAGCTTGCTTTACAGCTGCATGGTTTGAAAAAGGAGAAAGTTCTTATTCATGAGGAGCGTAAGCTAAAGAGAAATTACTCTTTAATTAAATAGTTTCTTCATAAATACATGAAAATAATGAAAAAATGGTGCTTTATTTCTAATAACTAGTTCAATGGTGAATATAAAATTAGTTTTTTAATTTACAAATCGGGCTCTTATTACATATTAGACAAATTGGTTTTCGCCTTCTTTAGTGTTCTGAGATCGAATTTCAATGTGTGTGGGATGCTCCGCACAATACCAGGCAATTCTCAGACACTCGCAAGGTATCTGAGAATTCAGCTCAGTTCTGATGCTGTCTACCCAGAGCTAGAATGAGATTCCACAGGGAAGGGATCAATTGCTCAAGACTGTTTGACACTTCAGACACTAGTTGCAAGCTCAGGTTGTCATCTGTACTTCTGACTGACTGGCTATAAATCACAACTCCCTCCTTGGGTTTGATTCATTTGCTTAAGCAGTTCACAGAACTCAGGAAAACCTGTTTACTCACTAGATTATCAATTTATTAGAAAGTATATTAAAGAATAGAAATCAACAGCCAGATGAAGAGATATATAGGATGAGATCCTAAACAAGGAACTTCTGTCCTGGAACTTGGGGCCCCACAAGGTGGCATATGGAAGCCTCTGGTTCCCCAGTGTAGAAGCTCCGCAAACCCCTTTTCCTGGGTTTTATGGAAGCTTCATGACATGGGCATGATGGATTAACTCATTGGTCATTAGTGATTAATTCAAACTTTAGCTTCTCTCAGCTCCCTGGAAATCAGGGGCTCAGACTAAAGATTTCAACTGTCTATTCATGGTTGCTTCCTCTGGCTACTAGCCCCTATCCTTAGGTGCTTTGAAAAAGTCACCTTTATTAACAGAAAGCCAGTTGTGATGGAAAGGGCTTATTATGAAGAACAAGACATCCATTTCAACTTAATGTCTCTGAAGCATTTACAGAAATTGAGGACGAGAGAGCAAATATTGTAACAAAAAATATTCCCGTTACTTTTATTGCTCAGGAACTTCCAAGGGTTTATCGGCTGTGAGGTGGAGCTGGGGATGAAGACCAAATGTGTAGGTGAGAAATATGTTTTGATCATCTGAATGACCAAAAAGATATTTCTTATAAGTCACAGTATCACAGTCCTTGTACCACACTAGTTGATATTTGAAAATATAATGATGAGGAAAAGTTAATAGAGGAGCAGGAAAATTGAAAGACTAATTCATTTGATGTGTTTATTGCAGCCTTATAGGCCTTATTTGAAATACCAAGTATATTTGACTTAAAATATTTTAACTTAGTGATATTGTTTAATAATGGTGTTTTAGAACTTCAGTAATTATTTTCTCAGTTTTTATTTAGTTTGCAGATTTAGGATGATAATATTCAGCACCTATGCCTTTTGGATTACCTTACTTTTTCGTATTAAAATATATTTATGTTCTACTTGTCTGAGGCAATCTAAAGCCATCTTAACCTTTTGGAATTCAAATAAGTATTAATTTATCATGTTTGATTAAGGAGGGAATTTTGGACATTATATACAATCGTCACATTCTTCCAAAAGAAATTAAATTATTCAACTGCAGTTACACCATTTGTGGTAATAAAAGTCAGGGACTGCAAACCACATTTTTACATTGCTTGCCTTTTATGATTATACTCCATTCCCAAATGATGTTCTAATGTAGCCTGTTATTGAGGAAGCCATGTAATCATGTTCTGTTTTAATCCATTTATTATAAAAAATACAAATGAAAATTAGAAAATATTACCATAAAATAATTAAATATATTCATGGCAAAATGTGATGTCTACCAAGAGAGACAGAATGCTACATGTAAAATATTTAAAATGTTAAGTGAAGGAATATTTTAAATTTAACAGCTACAGTAAATTCCTAGGCAGGACACTTTCATATACAACTACTTCATTCCTTAAAACATAAAGTTTTCTAATTCCTTTCATACATTTTCTTCAGTAGAGATAGAGTTAATTTCAGGATGCAAACAAGTATATGTAACTAGAGTTCAGGGTTGTTTTAATTGCTTACTTTATTCTTAGGGTAACACAAGTAATGTCATAAAATTTGGAATTAAAAAGGCTTCTATAATTTTTGTAATTTAAATAAATTTATGATTGTACAATATACACAGTGCAAAACTCTTTCCCACAGCACCTTTAGAGATAATTCTTATATCGATGATGGGGCACTATCTTTCAAGGCAATTTAATCCATTTTTGTGTACATCAATTACTCTAACATTCTCTTTTCAACAGACTAATTCATGTACTGAGAAAAGGTATATTGAGCTATTGATATATTCGAGACACAGTTCTGGAAACAAGGATTTTATCAGTGAGACCCAGAGATAGGGCTCCCACCCTTGAGAGCTTGACTCCTGTGGGAGTAGATGTTTCTTTTTTATCCACAATATCATTTTATTAGTAATTTTTTCAGATTATTTTTATATTAAATTTATTGGGGTGATATTAGATAGTAAAATCATATAGGTTTCAAGTATACAATTCTATAATAATACGTCATCTATATATTGCATTGTGTGTTCACCCAAAGTCAATTTTCCTTCTGTCACCATATGTTTGATCCCCTCTACCACTCTTCTACCAACACGTGCCCCCACCACCCTCTGGTAATCACTAAACTGTTGTTTGCATCTGTGAGTTTTTATTTGTTGGTTTGTCTTGTTTGTTACTTTCAGTTTTATATCCCACATATCAGTGAAATCATATGGTTCTCAACTTTATCTCACTAATTTTGCTCAGTGTGATAATCTTAAGGTCCATGTGTGTATTACAATGGCAGTATTTAAACTTTTCTGATGGATGAGTATTATTTCATTACATATAAGTACCATGTCTTCTTTATCCAATCATCTGTGGAAGGACAAATAGTTTGTTTTTATGTCTTGGCCACCATGAATAATGTTGCAATGAATATAGGGCTGTCCAGAAAACATCCAGCCATGTAATATAAAAAATAGAGGCATTTATGGCTGGACTTTTTCTGGAGAGCATTTTTATATTTTTATGGATAAATATTTTCAGATTTTGGGGGTAGATACCCACAAGAAGGATGGCTTGGTCATATGGCTTTTCTGTGACTATCATCTAACAATTCTAGTTTTGTCTTCTGGACTCATAAAGAACAAATTGTCACTTTTTACTACTTGCTAAGTTTTCACATACTTGAAGTAATTAATTATATCTTCATTTATTCCATTAGTTTCTTGCAAAAACTATAAAAAAAATTGGTGAGAGAGAAAGCAGAATAGGACATAGAATGGGAAAGAGAAACTTGTCAAAATTAAAGAAATGTCAGCATCTTACAGAGTTTAGAATGAGTGACAATTTTCTAAAAAAGAATATTTATGAACAAGACTATATTTGGTTAGAATTATAGAAACATGCTTAAAAAAGCATCCTTATGAATTGAACACTAATACTAAAGAATATTATATTAAAGGTAATATTTTTAATATTATTAAATTATAAATATTTTAATGATATGCAAATAAAACTGTTCCTTTTTAAGATTCCTATATTTCAGAGTTAATGCTAAAATATTTATGGATGAATTAATGTACTATGTGGTACTGCTTCAAAATAATGTAGGGAATAAGTAGTGGCGGATATAGATAAATTATTTATTAATAGGTAATTGTTGAAAGTATGTGATGGCCAAATAAGTGTTCATTATATTATCCTACTATTGTATATACTTGGAATTCTTTACTATAAGAATTAAAGACAGGTTACAATGTAAAAAAACATTTAAAAACTAATAAATGGTACCATTTTTAGATGTTACCCAGTCTGATCACCCATTAGATATGTATTTC